>CM034361.1:49671199-49728938 GCA_019925275.1 Mytilus edulis | reverse complement strand
GCCAGATTTTTGCCAATACCTTCTCTGAGGAAACTTTGCAAATTGGGTACTATATAAGGGTTTCAAACCCATTACATGGTATGCTTACCTCTGAAAACGAAGCTTGTTTTGTTACGATTTATGCCTGGAAAACAATTTTTTGGGGTTTTTTTGCTTTTTGTTTTGCTTTTGCAATGTTTTGATATAAATTATTTTATGAAGAAAAGGGGGATACCTTGAAATAGATTTTTCAAATGATAAACATCAGCTATAAAATGCGAAATACCTTCATTGTTTAGTAAATAAGCAACAACTTGTTGACACATAAAACAGTCATATGAATCATAGGAGATGCAGTGTATACATCAATTAAACAGCAAGCCAACAACACAAAACTGAACGGTATGAAATTCGCTGTTTGTTTGTTTGTTGTATTATTTTTAGAAGAATCTCAGTGTTAAAATATACACTTCTGTTCACGTGCAAGTGGTGGAGTTTCCAAAAAAGAGTCTGGCTATTGTTGATATGAAAATAGAAATAATCAAGAAAGCAGTGACGGAGTTTTTTATTTTCTTTTCTGTTTGGTCATTTTCCTCTTCGTTTAGTTTTTGCTTATTTGTATGTGTCTTCAGAAAACTAGAGAGACTTACGTAGGTAGAGCTGTGCTATTTTTTCAAAACTGTTTGTGCATTAACTCCTTTGTGTTTTGTTTCGCTTGACACCACCAAGATGATATATAGACTATTTCGGGTCCGGTCACAAAGAACATACAAAAAAGTAGTACATATTTTAGACAAAATGTAGTTCCTACGAGTAGCTGTAACTTTGTGCAAAAGTAAAAGAAAATGGATAACGAATTGATATCAACTGAAAGGCTCCACGTCATAAGGTGACGGTAGAGCCCGTGACGGAAGTTTCTCGTGACTGATAAAATAGATATATAAAAGTATGCATATGCTGGGGCCAATGTTTGCCTTGTTGCCCAAATCGGAAGTACCTGTTCTTATACTATCCACTTTTCGAGAACCAGTGCGCTCTACAATGTAATATGTTGCTTTTTTTCATCACAGTCAAGTCGGGATCAGATAATTTTGCTATGAAATAACTGCCACTTTATTCTAACTTAAGTCGAAATAGCCATCAATGCTTAAAATTGTATAGTGGTTTTATTCCAGAAAATACATTTGAAGCAAGTGCGTGTCTGCAATTCTATTTCATTCTGTTTCTTTTTCTCTCCTTCTCTCAGAAAAATACAAATAAAAGCTAATGTTTAAGTAGACTTGAGGTGAATTTCTAACACAATGGCTTTAATTTGCATGGACTATTTGCCACTGGACGTTAAGCAAAAACAATCAAATCAATCCACTGCACTTGATGCAAAGAAACAATCGCAGTGCTTAGTCTTTCCGATTTCTATGATAATTTTTTGTCAGCGATTAGTGCACATGGACAATTAAGTACTGCGTTAATAAAAAGGAGATGAGAGGTAATTGACAATGAGACAGCAACCTTTGTGTTTTGTTTCGCTTGACACCACCAAGATGATATATAGACTATTTCGGGTCCGGTCACAAAGAACATACAAAAAAGTAGTACATATTTTAGACAAAATGTAGTTCCTACGAGTAGCTGTAACTTTGTGCAAAAGTAAAAGAAAATGGATAACGAATTGATATCAACGGAAAGGCTCCACGTCATAAGGTGACGGTAGAGCCCGTGACGGAAGTTTCTCGTGAATCATAAAATGAAAGTATGATGGTCCGAGACCACAATTATTTCGTTAAATGAAAGTATGATGGTCCGAGACCACAATTATTTCGTAGTGCATTTCTTTTAGAACATAAATGAAAATTAAAAAAATCCCACCTGCGCTTGCTCAATGAAATTTTTACAGTGTGTTGTACTGCTTTTGGGACAAATTAGATAAACTTTATAGAAAACTTCACCGGTTCTAACTCAAAATATGGACAATTTGATATTTAGGGCGTCTTGAAATCTTTTGACAGCTTCCAAAGTGCTAATTTTTAACCTTTTTCAGCTGGACCAAATCACTACTTTCCTTCAAAATTTGGGACCTAAATTTTTTTACAATGTAATTTCACCCCCCTTCTTGCAATTTGAGGCATTAAACATGGAGAAATAAATTTGGAAGGGGTATAAAAATTAATGGCAAGTAACCTACTGTCACTAGGGACTATATTCGTGAACAACGAAAATCAAGTGACGGAACAACGAAAATCAAGTGACGACAATTGTGGTCTCGGACCTGATGGGGCCAATGTTTGCCTTGTCACGAACTAGTCAGTGAGCATGTTCCTCTAAAACAATAATTTATCTACGAAAAATAAAACAACATGGGTAACCTAAGACACAAGAAAATTAATGAAAACAAGTGAAAATGAACTATTTGAAATTGTAAAAATGTTCATAATAATTTTAAACCTAAAAAGATACTATCAAAAGAAAAATAATACTATCCTTGCTTGTGGTATGCATTACTGTACCAAGTGAGGAATATGACAGTTGTTATCCATTCGTTTGATGTGTTTTAGCTTTTGATTTGTTATTTTATTATGGACTTTCAGTTTTGAATATTCCTCGGAGTTCGTTTTTTTGTTACTCTACTTTTTGCAATAGAGCTAACATCAGTCAGAATTATAACACAAGCACGTAGCGATTATACCTTAGTGAAATTATTGCTGCAATCGGTATTTCTACATATGAAAATGCCTTTACAAAGTCAGAAATTTGCTGTTATCACTGGCGGTTCTAGAAATTTGGGGGCCTATTGACTGCCTAAGAGGGGGCCCACTCCAATCACGCTTCAGTGATTCCCTATATAAGCAACCAAATTCCCCCTAATCCGCCTATGGTTATCCATTTGTTTGAGGTGTTTCAGCTTTTGATTTTGCCATTTAATAAGGAACTTTCCGTTTTGAATTTTCCTCTGAGTTTGTTATTATTGTTATTTTACCTTTTGATAATATGATTTTATCGCTATGTGTTAAACTGAAGAGTCGCATCTCCGCTGAATAACTGTAATTATGCAAAAAACAAATAGTTGAGTACTCGTTTTTGTCTCCAAACTTGATGATATATTCAATATCAATTAATTACTTAATATGTTTCTGGTGGTATAGTTCTCTATTGCTTTGTTTTGATACTAATTCCTCTGCTAACCTCTTTAAGAACATAAATTATTGCCCTCTTAAGTTCGTTCAATTGCAATAGTTTTTGTTATGTCTCTGGTAGTAGTTAAGGATTTTGTACACTTTTGTTGTTTCAATGCTAAACAGGATTATTTCAAACTTTTATTTCAAGGCACTCATAGGCGGATCCAGCGGGGGGGGGGGGGGGGGGGATTTGGTTGATTATATAGGGAATAACTGAAGCATGGTCAGTCAGTGGCCCCTTTATGAAACGTTCTGGATCCGCCAATGGCACTTGTTTCTGTAATACTGTTATTTCAACTAAAGACAAGCCGAAGTGTTTGAATTTATACTTCATTAAGTATATTTCTTTTTCACATCTTATTTTATAAGTTATCTTATTATCAATTACTTATAAGAAAATTTTATAAGATATCATATGAAATATACGGAATATATCTAATAGCTTAAAGGTATTAGAAATATATTGAACGGTTTGAAATTACAAATACGGCATGTCACAATGTTAATCTACAAATGTGTCTTGTTCGTTGTATTAACTTCAGATTCAGGTCAATGATTTGCAATAGAATATAATAAAACTACAATTTAAATCTTCGGTATCACGTGATGATTTTATAAAGAAGCACTGTTTGGCTGCCGACAATACTTATAATTCATTTATATAATTTTAATAATATTTAACAAGCTATTATGGCAGAGAAAACTACATGTAGATCAGAACCAACTTTATATTGTAGACTCCATGCTAAGGAAACTTACCAACTTTATTGCAAAGATTGTCAAGATTTTGTTTGCTTTGTGTGCCTAGGAGAATTCCACGAAAAACACGTCTTTTGTCGATTGCAAGATGCCGAAGAGGATATCCGGAATCAATTCAACATTTTATTTTCTGAAAACGACAACTGTATTAAAAAAATTGACGAATTTCGCCAAATAATCGATCAAAATATGACACAATTATATGAAGACGAACGTGAAATAGTGTACCAAATTACGGTGAATGTTGCAAAATGTAAGGAACAAATAAATTTGTCTGAAAAATATTTGCTAGCAGGACTTAAAAGCATGTTCAAATCCCACCAGCTATCATCACAGGAACTAACAACTCGTGTCGAAAATATTCGTACACAAGTCAATGAATTCAATCATGTTAATGGCGAAAAACTTCCTGAATATACACTCGAAGAAATTATTAATGTTCTCTCTGAATTGAAAGCATGCGATATTGGCTGTGAAGAGTTAAAACAATATCAGAAGCCAAAATTTAACACGGATGTAAAATATGGAATTGAAAAGTTTGAGGCTGAAGTTTCCGAACCTATTGATATATCCTCAACGATGCATTTTTCTGTGTCATTTCAGACAGAGAATCCTGATGATTCAGACACAGAAGATGAGTGGTACGATGCAGATGGTGAAACAGATGAAGATTCAATTGAAAGATCATCCGACGAAATAAAAGATGACAACCCGTTACAAATTCATAAACTTAACAAAGATCTAAGACGCATTAAGAAAATATGTCCTATATCTCACACTGACGCATGGATTCTTGCTGACCGACAATTGTATAAGATGGTAAATCATGCTTTAGAGGACACAGTGTATGTAGACGATGCTGATGACATTGTTGTTTTAAAGGAAGGATATGTTTTGGTTTTGAGAACTAAAAGTAACATCATAATGAAACTTCTTGAAAACAGACGATTGGTAAGATTTGCCAATGTTGGTTGCAGTGATATGTTACCGTATTGCTTTTGTAATTCAACAGAAGATACATTGTCAGTTTATTTGATATCAGATACAAAGTATCAACAGGGTTATAGAAACTGGGTTGTACAATTAAACGAGGATGGTATTGTATCCAAAACATTTAATTTTTATACATATTATATGAAGAAGCCATGTCTTATGCAAAACGTCGATTCAGATTTATGTGTACTATATCCAAGATACAGTTACATTAGAAACTTGCATTTCATTAATCTTTTAAATAATAAATGTGAAAAAATACAATCCTTTAAAGGAATACTTGGGTATGATCCTTCTGACCATTTTGAGTGTTACGGACTATGCACGAATAACAAGGATATATTTGTGTCCGATCTTCGACACCATAGCATTTATATACTTGACAAAACAGACCTAGAATATAAAAGATGTGTTGTGGATGCCAGAAACGGACTAGATACACCAACAGCTGTTGCAATTCTGAATGATATTTTGTGGATTGCAGATGGAGATCAAATGTTTAAATTCAATTTTAACAACAAATAAATTGAGCATGTACATGTATCTAGTAGCAAAGCAAACGACCATATTCAAAAAGGAATTGTTAAGTTAGCTGTGTCAGTCAATCATATGTAGGAAACGGTATACAAATAGAATGAAATTCAAAACAGTGTGGCTGTGGCCATTGATTTACACATTAAATTCATCCATTGACTGGGACAATTTAGGTGAACGTTTGTATGTAACGACCACTGCTCACTATGTACTTTTTAAAGACACTTAAAATATGGGGTCACCAGATGTTCTCAACACCTTAATTAAGTAATTCGAAAAACTAATCAGAAATAACACGATGTTTTGATTTATATCAATTATATAAATCAAAACGTAAAGGTTATTCCTGATTAATTTTTGAATTATTTTATAATTAAAGGCGTTAAGAAACCTTTGGTGACCCCACAGTTTAAATGTCTATCGTAGGTACGTCGTGAACAGTGGTCGTTACAGACAAACGTTCATGTAAATTGTCCCAGTCAATGGATGAATTTAATGTGTCAATCAATAGCCACAGCCACACTGTTTTGAATTTCATTCTAAACAGTGAATTTATTCTTTGAATGCACACGCTTATTTATCTGTCGACAAATTACAGCAAAACATAGTGTGCCATTCGAGGATTAGGGTTTTTATCAAAATTGTTACAATTTTTACAAGTAATTAAGGGATTTTCTACTTTTTTTTAAATCTTGAGTGTTTTTTTTTATTTTGAAAATTTGTGTTAAAGCATACAGTTTTACCTTTGATAGTTGATTTAAGGACAATAGATGCGATTCTAATTTTGATAATTGATACCTGTCTATTGTCGACGAACGTTTGTTGAACTCTAAGATGTGTTTTGTTTGTGTGTTTCATGAAGTCATCGTTAATTATCCATTTTTAGATGGTGACGTTCCCTTGTCACCATCTTACGGTGTTAATATATCTCAACTTGTACAATTCGCTCGTGTATGTAACAATGTTTTAGATTTTAACGAGAGAAATTTATGTATTACTGAAAAATTATTACACCAGGGTTTTCGATATCACAAACTAGTCAAAACATTTACTAAATTTTATCATCGGTATAAGGACATCATTCGTAAATATAGCTCAACATGCAGACTTCTTATACGTTCAGGTATTTCACATCCATTTTTTTATGGAAATATTCTTTATAAAGCACAAAGGTGTAAGTATTCACCTCAAAAACTAACAAAACCTTTGAATAGACTTATTAAGAAGGAATATAGTTACGATACTGTTGTCAGGTCATTAAAGATTGCATATTTTGGCGTTAATATTGATTCACTTATAGGGTCTTTGTATCGGAATATTAAACACATTTATTCAAAAACCAGTTGTTGGCATGACACGGGTTATGTTCTTCTCATATATGTTATGATGGTATGATAATAAACCCCTAACGGGAAGGATTGTGCCTGATGTTCATATGATGAAATCATAATCTTACAGTCAGTTTAATTGAAGTCTGGAGCTGGCATGTCAGTTAACTGCTAGTAGTCTGTTGTTATTTATGTATTATTGTCATTTTGTTTATTTTCCTTGATTACATCTTCTGACATCAGACTCGGACATCTCTTGGACTGAATTTTAATGTGCGTATTGTTATGCGTTTACTTTTCTATATTGGCTAGAGGTATAGGGGGAGAACTGAGATCTCACAAACATGTTTAACCCCGCCGCATTTTTGCGCCTGTCCCAAGTCAGGAGCCTCTGGCCTTTGTTAGTCTTGTATTATTTTCATTTTAGTTTCTTGTGTACAATTTGGAAATTAGTATGGCGTTCATTATCACTGAACTAGTATATATTTGTTTAGGGGCCAGCTGAAGGACGCCTCCGGGTGCGGGAATTTCTCGCTACATTGAAGACCTGTTGGTGACCTTCTGCCGTTGGTTTTTTTTCTATGGTCGGGTTGTTGTCTCTTTGGCACATTCCCCATTTCCATTTTCAATTTTACTCATATTACAATCGAAATGACGTTCGAGGTATCATATGATAATCTAATTATACCAAAAACCAGTGCAAATCGATATCCGACGAGACTTATAGATTTGTAGATAACCGTGTACATATAATTTTGAAATAGATTTTTAACAAACGTGCATTATAATGGCGGATAAGTTATCAAATAAATGTAAATTTGAACCGACCTTCTACTGCAGATTTCATTCTAAGGAAACATGTCAGCTTTATTGCAAGGATTGCCATGATTTTATTTGTTTCGAGTGCTTAAGAGAATTTCACGAAAAACATTTTCTTTGTCGATTACAAGACGCCGAAGAGGATATTCGCAATTAAATCGATATTTTATTTTTTGAAAAGGATAATTGTATAAAATATAAACTCGAGGAAATGATTAATGTTCTTTCTGAATTAAAAGCATGCACTGTTGCTTGTGACAACATGAAAAAGTATCAAAGGCCAAATTTCAACACGGACGTGAAATGTGGAAATGATATAAACGAGGTTAAAATTGGCGTCTCCGAATCAATGAAATTTTCCTCAGAGAAACATTTTTCTGTCTCCACACAAACAGAGAATTACATTGATGTTGACACAGAAGATGAGTGGTTTGATGCAGGAGACGACGTGGATGAAGATTCAATAGAGAGATCATCTGACGAAATAAAAGATCACAACCCTTTACAAATTTGTAAACTTAATAAAGAAATAGGACGCATTAAGAAAATATGTCCTATATCTCATACTGACGCATGGATTCTTGTTGACCGACAATTGTATAAGGTTGTAAATCATGATTTAGAAGACACAGTGTATGCAGACGGTGCTGATGATATTCTTGTTTTAGAGGAAGGATGTGTTTTGATTTTGAGAAATAACAGTAAAGTCATAATGAAACTGACGACTTGTTAGATTTGCAAACGTATAGTAGGTACCGATAATATGTTACCATATTGCTTTTGTTATTCGGACGATACATTGACAGTTTATCTTATATCGAAATCACAAGAACAAAACGGTTACAGAAATTGTTTTGTACAAATGAACAAGGAAGGTGTCGTGAAAGTAAAATTGGATCTTCGCACGGTTTGGATGTTTCAGCGGCCATATTTTATGCTAGAAATCTAATCCAATTTTTGCGTTTCCTATAAAAGTTGCTATAACTTATATTATATGAATCTCTTAAAAGTATCAAATAACATGAATAATAAATGTGAAATTATAAAATCTTTTTCAGGAATATTTGGTTATGACCCTTCTAACCACTTTGAATGTCATGGAATGTGTACAGATAATAACAATATATTTATAACTGACATTAGGCATCACAGTGTTTGTGTACTTGGCAAAGACTTAGGATATATAAAAGAGGGACAAAAGATACCAAAGGGACAGTCAAACTCATAAATCTAAAACAAACTGACAACGCCATGGCTAAAAATGAAAAAGACAAACAAACAACAGCACACATGACACAACATAAAAAACTAAAGAATAAACAACACGAACCCCACAAAAAAACTGGGGGTGATCTCAGGTGCTCCGGAAGGGTAAGCAGATCCTGCTCCACATGCGGCACCCGTCGTGTTGCTTATGTGATAACAAATCCGGTAAATGGTCTCATTCAGTAGGTCACATTCATGAAAGGGAAGGGGATTGTAGTTATAAAATGTAGTTATAAAATGTGTACTTGATGCCACACACGGACTAGATAAACCAACGGCTATTGCAATATTTAATAATCATTTGTGGATAGCAGATGGGGATCAAATTTTTATAGCAGAATTGAACAACATAAATTATTAAGATTTGTACATACCATACCACCATCTACATGTGGTGGACATGTCTGAAAGTTCAAATGCTACATTGTGTAATTTTTTTCGATTGATAAAAAAGAAATAATAATACGAAACGTATTCATACACAATATATATACTATTAGTATGTGTTGACGGGAATTTATTTATGATCTATTTTACATTGGAAAAGCAAGATTTATGACAAGTACTTGAAAGTTGAAAAGCGAAAATAACATCAAAATGATACGGTACAGAAACATGTTAATATATTATTTTAATATGTATTTCAAGTGTTTATACATGTAATGACCTAAGATTAAAACATGTAATTAAAATCCTTCTACCTATTTACTACCTATCATGCCTATGTTGTCAAGCGTGTTAAATAATTTCCAATAAACGCAACGCTATGTATAGTATTCCAATATACCAATACTAGATCTAAAACTGATCATGACAGACATAGATTTACTTCTTTTCCCATTATTATGTATTAATTTTATTTCAATCATGAAAGGATCTAACTTTTCTGTAGAAATGACACGCCGCGATTTTAGTTTTTGAAAACCAGTAAAATTACTCTCATTGCATCATTGTGACCCCCTACTTAAAACACACATAAATTTCTACCTTACGATTCTTAAACAACTTTTTTTTTATTGTCTGAATGTTTGTCAGGCCGCAGTTCAAAACAGTTCCATTGGAATATTTTGTGAAAAGCTGGACCGAAAGTTTTCACTTAAAGACAAATATTCTTAGATAAGTGATCAATTGGACTCAAATCCGGCGAAAAGGCTGGCCATGGTAATGTCTTAACATGGTTGATATTGATGAACGCAATTT
This sequence comes from Mytilus edulis, assembly GCA_019925275.1. Taxonomy (NCBI): domain Eukaryota; kingdom Metazoa; phylum Mollusca; class Bivalvia; order Mytilida; family Mytilidae; genus Mytilus; species Mytilus edulis. The sequence goes on along the minus strand of CM034361.1, from coordinate 49,718,887 downwards.
TGAGTCGTGTGGAGTCTGCTCAAGCGTTATCTTCTTGGAAATATGAACATCTTGATGTCTAGCCATACACGATATAACGGTTGGCCGTTAAACCTCACCAATGTAGCGTTTGAATTGCCATTGATAGTGATGAGTGTAATTTTATGACGGATTGATACTCCTCACATAATCATGACACTACTACGACGCAAACTATCTGTACCTTGAATACATGAATCTAAATAGCGTTCTCCTCTTTGTCTCCACACACGAGTTCACAACGGCACAGATGGAATCTTGATTCGTCCGTTCATAAAGCAGTTGTTCATTGCCTATGTGACCATCTCTGACGCTGTTGTATCCATGTGAGGCGACTTAGGCGTCGTACTAATGTCAGCATGTTTGGACGGAGATACCGCCGTTCCCTTAATCCACTACTGCGCAAACATCCTCTTACCGTTTTTGCTCCAATTTGTCACCTATTGACGCCGACATTCTTTCGTCCTGATTTGATTGTAAGCCGTACGGAACGATCTTGCAGGTGCTGAAGACGAATGTATCGGTCCTGTTGGGCAGTAGTTGCTCTCTCTCTCTTCCGGCACATGACCTATCATTCATTCAAAGACCCAATTTAGTTGTTTCTTTGGATGAGTCTGGTAATTGTTGAGGCCGAACACTGCGTTCTGCGTGCAATTTCACGACTTGAAATGCCTCTTTGCACCATGCCCCTAACTTCATGTCTCTGGTAGTCTGGTCTCATTTGCAATCACACCACATCTTCTTATGCCTAATTAATGGCTTCTTTGTTTCAAGTTCAAATAAAGTGGCAGTCATTTTATGTCAAAATTATACCTTATCTTGACTTGTGCTGAAAAAATCAACATACTTTTAATTGCATATTAATGCTAACTGGTTTCAGGATTTTTGTTAGTACAAAAACAAGTACTTTTGATCTGAACTACAAGGCAATTGTTCCCTCTTATTATAATTTATACAGTTTATATTCAAAAGAAACTTTCAACTAGGGTTCTACAGCGATCACATGTCCCCAAGCTTTCAGTTGATACCAAAACTATCCAAATATGTCACCTGTTGACAAATATATAGATATGCGTAGGAACAATTTTGTTTTAAACTTTCTTGTATGTTCTTTCCGACCGGGCCTGGTTTAGTGGTTACATACCTGTATGTGAAACACGCTATACTGTAAGAAGATTTATTTTGTTGATGCTTTTAAATTTCACCTTTAAGCGAGGACATCATTAGTTAGAGGCAGCTCACTTTTCTACTAGTTGTTAATTAGACCAAGGGATATGTACTGGTAATCTATTGGGGAAGACAATCCTTAGTATTTCGAATGCGATTTTTTCACAATTATGACCATATCTATGATAAAATAGAGACGAAAGATACCAACGGAACTTCAAACTCATAAGTAGAAAAATAAACAGACAACGCAATGGAAACAAAAGAAAAAAGACTGTTATAAAACAACATTATACAAAACACAACATATTAAACTAAAGTCTGATCAACACGAACACCCCCCCCCCCCAAAAAAAAACACCCCACAACAACAAAAAAAACAAAAAAACGGAGAGCTCTCATGTGCTTCGCTTCGATAGAATAAGCAGATTCTTCTCAAAATGTTGCACCCGTCGTTTTACTCATGAAAAAACAAAACTGGTAATAAGTATGATTCGGTAGAAAAAGAGGACGGGATTGCAATGATAATAATTGAAACATATCTGTTGTCATTTGTGAAACAGATATTCAACAACCATCAAACTCCTAATGGCATCCGTAAAATTTCGAATGGATGATTTCATCTTCAATACTTGGTACCCTTTGTTAAAAGGCTTCCTTGATGATAGCAACCATACGCGTCTATCATGGAAATCATGATAGACAATACAAGCTCTTGAATATTGTATCAACAGGGGATATTTACTATATATATGCGGGTGCTACTAGGATGTTGCTACACAATTAAAAGCTCACAATGTGGAAGCAGAAATCGCCTCTGTGGTTGTAAAGTTTTGTTTTCAATTGATCATCAGTGTCAATTTCTAGATGAAAGTAAAGATATGAAGCAGACTTATTGTATCAGTTATGTCATTTATTTCAAGTTCCATTGGATAGATGCCTTCCACAATGTCACCAAACGCTGAATTATTTAGTGAGAATACATAATCTACTGGCATATGACAGACAGTAAAGTTACAGGATTATGGTAGCTTCCTTTCATTATACCATAGAAGCTTTAGTTTTACATCAGCCTCAGATGAATAAAGGAACAAGTCAGCAAGCGAAGGTGCACAGTTGATACTTATTTTAATTCATGTCAAAAGAAGAGGCACTGACTACTGGGATGCCGATATCCGCGAAGAGGAAACCTCCACCAGCAATGGAATCGACTCGGTTGTTGTTAATGAATAATGGCAACAGTAGTATACCGCTGTTCAAAAGACATAAACCGATTAAGAGAAAAAAAAATCTTTTTTTTTTTTTTAAACTGAGGTATTACCAATGTTATTTCAACTAACCAGGCGGAGCTTTCAATTCAATTTGAATATAATGACAGTCTATTTGAAGATGTGTGTGATAAGGATGATAGCCGTTATACATGTAATTATTTTTGATTTTTAATAATAAAATAACAATGAAAATAACAAAATAGACATATGAATAAAAACAATTATAAAAACCCTATTTCGCGTATCAAACATAAAAGAGCTAGCCAATTTGTTTTTGTCTCCGGTGATAAAGCTGGTAATATTATCATTTTTGTTTGACGTAAATTTTACGCTGAGGTTCTGCAAAAGGAAATCATGAATAATTCACCAACATTCCAACTGACTACATTTTCAGAAAACGACATCTGTAACAAATACAAACTTTTAGTTACTTCTTTGCAAGCAGAACCAAATTCAATGAAAGTCCCAACTATGTACTGGCTTCCAAAGCTACACAAAACACCTTACAAATATAGTTTTCACCTTCAAGCCATTGTTCCACTTCTAAACCGTCTATTCTACTTACTAGTACACTTGGTACAACAATAACCTGATAATAAATTGTTCAAATAAGGCCTTTGAAAATAGTGGATTTAATTACTTTTGGAGTGTCAAAAATTCGTTGGAAGTACTTGATAAAATGCATGATTGCATGCAGATATTAGTGAATTTGAATTTGTTCAAAGTTTTAATTTTTCTACCCTATATACCCCTTTGCCTCATATTCTTATTAAGTAAAAATTCATACATTTAATCAAATGGGAATGTAAAAAGTCAGAATGCGAATACATATGTTCAAACTCTTTTAGGTCATTTTTTTAGTAGCAACAAACAAAAGAACTATGTCAATTGGACATGCTTTGATGCTATATCTGCCCTGGAATTTTTACTAGATAACATTTTTATTCGCTTCAGTGATTCCGTATATCGTTAAGCTATTGGAATTCCAATGGGGACTAACTGTGCACCACTTATTGCGGACCTGCTTTTGCATTGTTATGAGTTACAATTTATGACTAAAATCAGCAAAGACCCATAAAAACAACATTTGACAAAAACATTTTACAATACTGTTAGATATTTGGATGATATATTAGCTCTCAATAATGACGACTTCAGTATAAATACTAAACAAAATGTTGAACTTACTTTAAATAAAGCTAATACTAACAATGAACATTGTCCTTTCCTCAATCTTGATATCTATATCATTAACAGGAAGCTTCATTCAAAAAATATGATAAAAGAGATAATTTTTCTTTCCTATCCATAATTATCCATTTTTAGATGGTGTTTACATATCTCAACTTGTACGATTTGCTCGTGTATGTAACAACTTATTAGATTTTAGGGAGAGAAATTAATGTATTACTGAAAAATTATTACACCAAGATTTTCGACATCACAAACTGGTCAAAACTTTTACTAAATTTTATCATCGGTATAAGGAAATCATTCGTAAATATAACTCAACATGCAGACATCTAATACGTTCAGGTTTTTCACATCTAATTGTTTTTGGTAATATTCTTTACAAAGCACACAAATGTCAGTATTAACCTCAAAAGCTATCAAAAGATTTAAACAGACTTATTAAGAACGGATATAGTTTTGTCAGGTCATTAAAGATTGCATATTTTGGCTTTAATATTGATTCATTTATAGGGTCTTTGCATCGGAATTAAACACATTTATTCTAAAACCAGTTGTTGGCATGACACGGGTAATGTTTTCTCATATATTTCATGATGGTATAATACCAAACCCCTAGCAGGAATCCCTCCTGTGAGATGTTTAGTATTATTCATGTGATGAATGCATAATCTTTAAATCATTTTAATTGATGTCTGGAGCTGGGCAAGCATTTCAGAAACTGCTAGTAGTCTATTGTTATTTATGTATTATTGTCATTTTGTGTATTTTCTTTTGTTTCATATTCTGACATCGGAATCAGACTGCTCTTAAACTGAGTTTTACTATTCGTATTGTTTTGCGTTTGTTTTTTCTACATTGGCTCGAGGTATAGGGCGAGGGTTGAGATATTAAAAAAAGGTGTTTAACCCCGCCGCAATTTTGAGCCTGTCAAAAGTCAGGAGCCTCTGGCCTTTGTTAGTTTTATATGATTTTTAATTTTAGTTTCTTGTGTATAATTCAGAGTTTAGTATGACGTCCGTTATCACTGAACTAGTATACATATTTGCAAGCTAAAGGACTCCCCGGGTGCGGGGGTTTATCGCTACATTGAAGACCCATTGGTGGCCTTCGGCTCTATGGTCGGGTTTTTGTCGCTTTGACAAATTCCCCATTTCCATTCTCAATTTTATTATGATAACTACATATTTGTTTTTATAAGGACTCTGTGTTCAATAATTAATGAATCCAGTGTACGTTAGACACTTTGTATTGGTTAGGCTTGATATTTATTAATAAATATGTGCCCTTGTCGTAATATTTTAGGTGGAAGCTTATATAAGCAAATAAATAACAAATTTAATAGATAAAGAACTATTATGGTATTTGGAGTTATTGATATTTGTTTATGGTAACATGTGGTAATGTACATATATCTATAATGAATCATTGCAAATCGATTTACAATGAAACTTGTGCATAACCGTGTACATGTCATCTTAAAAAGATTTAACAAACTTACATCATAATGGCGGATAGCATATTAGATACATGTAAATTAGAACCAACCTTCTACTGCAGATTTCATTCTAACGAAACGTACCAGCTTTATTGCAAAGATTGCCATGATTTTGTTTGTTTTGAGTGTATTGGGAATTTTCACGAAAAACATTTTCTTTGTCGATTACAAGACGCCGAAGAGGATATTCGCAATCAAATCGGTATCTCATTTTCCGAAAACCACCGCTGTATTACAAAAATTGAGGAATTCAAAGTGTTAATCGATCAAAACGTGACACAGATATCGAATGATGAAGATATTATGGAACACCAAATTAAGACAAATGCAGAAAATATGACGAAAGAAGTCCGATTCCATGAGAAATGTATGTTGTCAGAACTGCATGGCATGTTTCAAAACTTGAAGATACCATTAAAAGAATTAATAACCCGTGTCGAAAATTTGCGATCTTTTGTCACTAAACTTGATGTCCATAAACTTCCTGAAAGCAAACTTGAGGAAATGATTAATGTTCTTTCTGAATTGAAAGCATGCACTCTTGCTTGTGACAAACTGAAAAATTATCAGAAACCAAATTTTAGCACTGATATAAGTTGTGGAAATAGTATAATCGTGGTTGAAGTCTCCGGATCAACAAATAGTTCGGCAATTATACATAGTTCTGTATCAACTCAAACAGAGGATCCTGATGATTCAGACTCAGACGATGAGTGGTTTGATGCTGAAGACGATGTGGATGAAGATTCCATAGAAAGATCATCCGACGAAATAAAAGAAGACAAAGCGTTACACGTTTATAAGCTAAATAAAAAAATTGGATGCATAAAGAAAATATGTCCTGTATCTGAAAATGGAGCATGGATTCTTGCTCAACGCCAGGTGTTTAAATTTGCAAATCAATCTTTAGATTGCACAGTCTTTGTAGATGATGTTGATGACATTGTCGTTTTAAAGGACGGCAGTGTTTTGGTTCTGATAAGTAACAGTAAAGTCATACTAAAAATATTTAAAAACATGCGAGTTGTAAAATTTGCAAACGCAGGTAACATGTTTAGTGATATGAGATCGTATTGTTTCTGTAATTCAACAGACGATTCATTAGAAGTTTATTGTATGTCAGAATCAAGAGTCTACACAAAATCGAACAACAGTGTCGAACAATGGAACAAAGACGGTGTTTTGACTGGAGAAATTGATTTCACTACGCCTTGGTATGGGGAACCATATTTGATGCAAAAAGTCAATTCCAATTTTGTGTGTTTTATATCATCATTTACCCTTCAATGGTAACTCACATACTATAAAACTCTTAAGAATATCCAATGATAAATGTGATATCATAAATTCCTTTGATGGATTATTTGGATTTATGCCTGATCTACATTTTGTTTGTTTCGGGATATGTACAGTAGGCAACAATTTAATTGTATCTGATATTAGTCTTCACAGTGTTCAGGTTCTTGGCGAACACTTTTACTTTAAAAAATGTCTTGTGGATGCCACGTACGGAATAGATAAACCAACAGCTATTACATTTTATAATAATCAATTCTGGATAGCAGACAGCGATAAGATTTTAATATTTGATTTGAATGATACATATTTTTAAGGTTTTTTTTGTTATCTAATATTCGACTCCTACTTGAAAATACAGTACATTCTAATGATTACAGTCTTGAGTGACAAAACGTTTAACAGTGATAAATATAACTACTGAAACAGTTATAGTGGAGTGACAGATCAAGACAAATGTGCTTATTTTACGGCTTTAATGGACCGGCATACATGCAGGCTAAACATGATTTTTTTTTGCAAAGCCAATACCTTAAGCTAACTTTTTTGACCGGTCGTAGACATTTTCTGCGGTGCATTTTTTATAAAATGGACAGTAAAAAGAAATTTGGATTTTTCTTCAATTTCAACATGGGAAAAAATATTTTGTTACTTTTTTTTGGTCTTTTGACATATGACTTTGCATTTTATACAAATTTTAATTGTTTATTCATAATGTAAAACTAGAATTCCTTAAAAAAATCCTAATTTTGTCCATTTTCACACAGTTTAACGAAAGCACAATCTGTATTAGTTTAACGAAGTGGTTACAAAATTTGTAAATTTAGATTACATAAATATAGTTTCGAAGCCATTCCAAGTCAGTATTTCTTTTAAGTTAACTTAAATGAGGATTTTTAACTTTGCATTATAGTTCAATGAATATGATATAGACCTTCTAGTTATTATGATGGTCATTTACCGATTGTAGTTATGTTTCTAAACTTCCTGTCGACAAACTGCGAAAAGTCCTGGCAATAACAGAATGCATACTTGCTTTAAACATAGACCTGTTAACTCCATTTCATCTTGCATTGGCATTACAACTACACCATAAGTTTGGCTCTAACATTTTTATTGAAAATCCAAGGTCTCATGGTTTTTGTGCATCCTATTCTGGATATATAGATTCTACCACTGCATCGAGTGTAACACGATATTTATCCACTCGAGACAGTTAAATTTTCAAATTTAAAACACGAGGCTTTCCCGAGCGTTTTAAATATTTAAAATTTAACTGTTGATAGTGGATAAATATCGTATTACACGAGATTTGGTGGTGGAATCTGTTTCTCTAATGATTTTCTAACATTATGCAGGCCAACTTATTCCTTCTTTTCGAATGATCTGCAAAAAGATGTGTTCTTTCTATGTGACGTCATCAGGCATGGTCGCCATTTTTCATGCCGTCACAATAGGAAATTCAGAGGAAAGCAAGAAAATTCGACGTCATAATTGGACTTTAACCAATGACGTACTAAAATCAAACGAACCACACGTTGATTAATTTTTTTATACAATGGGTGCAGAAAGGGATAAATTGACGAAGAATTAGAGAAACGTGAATATCGGACTAGTTTAGCAAATTTGGAAACAGACAAAGTATAAGACATCAAGCATTTCACTACATGGTTAGAGTTGTATTTCAGTATCAAAAAGAATCATCAAAGGCACACATAAGTTCTTGAAGGGTTAAACGGGGACTAGAAAGATCTTTGACGTTTAATGGTTCGAATACCGCTCTTATGGCAAGTTTACCTTTCGACAAGCCAACATACGGTATGGACCTCCTCGTTATTTTGATGTTTATTGGAAGATTGTGTCTTGTTTCATGGAAAACCGAGGTATCTCTGTACTTTCTTTTGTATTTCTGCGACTTCTTTAGAGACAAAACTTATATTCGATTCCATTTTCTGCAGGAAGCACTGAACAAATTGTTCCATTTTAGATCGATTCTTACAAAAGGCTAAATCTGAAATTTCGTCTGTAACCTATGCTTCGGTTATAGATGCAAAGCAGCCTAGCGACATGGTGATAGTATTTACAACTATGAAACAATGTTTAGAAATGTCAAAACGTGCTGGTCAACAATAAGCTTTGCAAACATTTAACAATTAATTGTATGATGTTGCCCAAATGTAAAAGGGTCTATGCCAGCCGTTGGTATATTAGGCTCTTATGTCTATTTTGTTTAATTTAAAAGCATTATTCAATTGGTGTAAAGACAAAAATCGTTTAATTGATATTGAACCAAATGTACGGTAGGCGTTCTTTGACTTCACAGTTCATTTGCTGAAACACACAAAAGCACTGAAGATATTGAACAGTTTTTTCTAATTTTAAAGAACATATGTTGCCATTGCTTGAAGAATTGCCATAAAACAGAGGGGTTTGGCTAGCAACAAAACCAGGTTCAACCCACCATTTTTTCTTAAAGTGTCCTGTAACAAGTTAGAAAAATTGCCTTTGTTATATCATAGTTCGTTTCTGTGTGTGTGTTACATTTTAGTGTTGTGCTTCTGCTGTGTCGTAGTTTTCCTTCTATATTTGATGTGTTTCCCTCAGTTTTGGTTTGTAACCCGGATTTGTTTTTCGCTATCGATTTATGAATTTCGAACAGCGGTATACTACTGGTGCCTTTATTCATTCTACAGTTCTATTTCGAGGTCTCCTCTCAATACTTTCGATGTTACCACCAAGACCTCAAAACTCAAGTGTAAAGCAGTTGACTTTGTTTAGGCACATATAAACCAAGTAAAATTAGTTCGTCGTGCTTTATTTATCGCTAATGTTCGTGATAATGTGACTGTAGTCAGGATATTGGCATATCATATTGGTCCCATACCTTCAGCTCTGGTCAACGATGATGGTACCATGCGGAAATGCTGTAAATCTGATATAAAAAAAAATGTTCCACATACGGCTAAAGTAATATATGCCTGGAGTAAGAACATCTTTAGTATTTCGAATAATTAGCACTTTTGCAAACGGTACATTATACAAATGACCATATAAATGATATTAACCGAAGTGCTGAATAATGGGCTGTTGATACCCTCTTCTGATAAATTTGCAAACAGGAGATCAGGAATCGCCGTTAACATTGTATGATACAAAGGGAAAGTTGAGGTATCTTCATGATGATCTAAACAAGCTAAGGGTGGAATTTACCGCCACAAAGGAAACCAGTAAATTCTCTCGTGTAAAAACAGGTTTTTACAGCACATCCCACGTGTAACGCTTCAAACGCAAGTTTGGATGAACTCTCATATTGCTTAACCAGTGACCATACTTTCCAAAGACTCTGATTGGCAAGAGGCTAAAAACGGTTTGCTCTGGGTTTTCTTTGAGGGACCTACGTCAATAGATTTTCTTCAAGACCTTGTTTGTACGTATACGGGCAAGGGAAAACAGCTTGCAATGACAACTATGTATGCAACCAACAGAAATCCGCGTATACCAATATTTGTTCATGTGAAGGAGTCTAATGGTTATAGAAATCATTTAACTCACCTAGCAATATTGGGAGAAGACGACAATGATGTCAGGTTTTCAAAAGTTGTCATGCCCTTTGTTCGGTAAAATACCCTATACAACCACGTTTTCTGAGGTTTCATGTTTGCTTTTGTAAGGCAAAGGCACATAACACCTAAAAAATCATAGAGCTAGAATATACGCTGAAACTTAAGTCCATCATTAAACCCATTTGATTTGACTGCCTTGTGAAATATTTTTAACCGGCAATTAATATACATTTAAGCAACAACTAAATTGACCTAGATTCTTTTTGAATAAGCCGTAAAAATTCAGAAATATATCTTTAAAAGTACATGTGATATTAAAAAAATGAATTGAGAGTCGGTTGTTCCATCTTCTATTTTCTTATTGTTGCTAGTCTGAATTCCCTTTAAAATGAGCATATGGTGATTTCATTATTTTCAAACTAAGTTGAAAATGAAGTGTCACAGTTAATTTCATTATAAATTTCTTGTTTAGTAACAATTCAGATATTATTTGGAGACTTTTTATAACCTCTTGTGAAATAAATTTACAATAGTGAAAACGTATCTCTTACCTTTGACCTTATTCTTAAGAAAAAAATGCACCGTATTTTAATTCTACGACCAGGCAAAAATTAAAGAATAAACGTTTCTCTTTCCAAAAAAGACATAATTTAGCCTGCAGGTAGGGCGGTCTTTTAAAATAGAAAAATTGTTGGCTTGGTCACTCCACTATTTTATACACTTGTAAGTAAGGTGCCAATCATATTTTTGAAGAATTTTACTACAGGTAGGTATTATACTTGTATGAACATTCTATTCGTATGCACACATAAATTAAATGACAACTGCTTATATAATGCCTAGGCACAGACATATGAAAGTGACCACGCAAAATTAAACAAAGTTAAATTTAGAATATATCGGTTGAATTAAAGTAATTAATATCTGTATTTTCGAATGTATACAAATAAAATTTTGGTACAAGTATCAGACAAATGCAGCACACTTAAATTCGAACAAATGTGACAAAAAAGCAGTTTAAGCAGAAGACAATATTTGTTAATTAATGGGTAAATGTTATCCATAATAAATTAACTGTTTGAACAATGCATTAACGAAAAATAAATATACAATCATCCTTTTATCCTTGGTTGTTATGAGACGCGTTAATTGTTGATAGGGTGCTCTCTTCGAGGTCCACGCTCATCGGTTAAAAAGACACCGATTCATTGTGCGAGGTCGTTATCGACCGTGCAAGGGCTGTATAGCGATTCAAAGTCGTAAAAAAACTTCCATTTGTTGCGAGGTCGCTCATTTTTATTTAGCTGTTGATGGTTAAGCGTAGGAACGTAAATACCAGCAAACAAAGAAGTTAGAATTAAGAAGTTTGTAAACCTAGTTCGAGTTGAAAGCCTGTGGTTTTTGAAGCAAGCGGTTTATAAGTCTTTACGATTGTTGCAAGCTACCGGGTTGTTCTGAAACTGTAATTTCCCTCGGAAATGGTCGCAATCTCTCGAACAGGTAGCTTGTAATAGTCTTGTGACTTTAGTGCATCGGAGACTAAGCGTTTTGCGATTATTGGAAGCTACCGGGTTGTTCTGAAACTGTAATTTCCCACAGGAATGGTCGCAGTCCCTCCAACAGGTAGCTTGTAATAATCTGGTGACTTAGGTGCTCTGGAAACGAGGTGTTTCAAAACTAGTTGTCTCAGGAACTACGTGATTCAGAGACTAGTCGTTTCAGAACTATAAAAAAGAAGATGTGGTATGATTGCCAATGAGACAACTGTCCACAAGAGACTAAAATGACACAGACATTAACAACTATAGTTCACCGTACAGCATTCAACAATGAGCAAAGCCCATACCGCATAGTCAGCTATAAAAGGCCCCGATAAGACAATGTAAAACAATTCAAACGAGAAAACTAACGGCCTTATTTATATAAAAAAAAAGGTGTCTCAGAAACAAGGTTTCTTGGAGACTACGTGTTTCAGAACTAGGTGTCTCATGAACCTATGGTTTTTTTGGTTTTTTTTAAAGTTTATCATTATTTAATAGTTCTTGAACGGTTATTATTGTTTCGCAAATCCATTGGGACCTCGGAGTCAGTGAAAGGATTAAGGATAAATTGAGGTTATAGTTTTTAGACTACTTTTAGATACAAAGTTAATTGTGTAAATATTGTTGTTTCATTATTAAGTTTCAAAGTTCAAAGATTGGTCTTGCAGTTTGTAGTAAAGCCTCCGAGTTGTAGTTCGGTTTTGAGTTAATAAAAAGATCGATATTGGAGTATCTCAGATTCTGTGAAAACGGATACGAACATAAAATTATAGTTTATTAGCCAAACACGTTACACAAAGGCATTGATCTTAAATCGAGTATTCCTTTCCCGTTGTTTTAAAACAACACTCGACCTACATTTTATTCTATAGTGTTATCTGTATTGAAAGTTAAGATGTAAAAAAAAAAAAACAATTGACAGATCATACTTCTAAGTTGCTTGATGATGGTGGTACAGTTTTTGAAATCTGCTCCTCGTGGCAGACGTAACCACAGTGGTCATTGCACTTCATGGTACTGGTATTTAAATCGATAACCATGTCTTTTTATGCATATCACATACAAACGAATCTTTTGAATAACAGGTCATTTGAGGGCAAACAACAAAAAGACTTTACACTAAATAAATTGGATGTTGGTTGTAAACTGATTGATTATTCAAGATGTTATTGGCCTTGAAATAGCTTACAGAAACTGCGAGTCCTCCGAGATCTGAACTTAGTGTCTTTTTGTGGTTGTGAATTACAAGTACCGGCCACGTCCACTCTGTCTGGGTATTTCGGTGTTTTTCTGTTTGTATCCATCTGATGAGTTAAGCCTTTTTCACATGATTATCTGCCAAGTGCCAATAGCTACGGGGTACTGTCACTCCAAACCAACGAGAAATTTGGCATTTACACGTGTAATCGAATAATATCTTACATGTACCTTATATAATTATTTGCTCAATAAGCGCCTTTCTTTTGATTAGACCTTAATTTTTTGAACCCAAATGATTTGAGGAGGTGAATAGGTTAAAATTCTCCTCGACTGAAAGTACCAAGAACTTCCATTTTGTCCCTCACTGGCAATACAAATGAAAAAAAATAACCTTTCGACATGTTTTGAACCATTGAATCTATTCTAGACACATCTGGCCGTCCGATAAAAATGACCTAAATACGACCTTGTTCAGTTCTACCATGGCCCCATATATATAGTTTTCTCGTTGGAATTGTTTTACATGGTCATTTCGGGGCCTTTTATAGCTGACTATTCGATATGGGCTTTACTCATTGTGGTAGGACGTGCTGTGACCTAAAGTTGTTATTTTCTGTGTTATTTTGGTCTCTTGTGGAGAATTGTCTCATTTGCAATCATAAAACATTTTTTTTTAATTTAAATGTCTTTACGACTGTACTTGTTTATAGTTTTTTAAGCTTGACTTCAACTATAACAACAATTTAACATGATCCAAGAAAATGAAGTCAAGGTCAGGTAAACCAAACTGGAAATATATGTACACCTTACAACCATTCCATACACCAAATATGCTTTAAATATAAAAGACCTATCGCACATCGAAATAACAAACTTAACCAGGAAAACTTAACATTGATCAATGAACCCTGAAAATGACGCCAATGTCAGGCCAACCTTACCAGACTGACATTTACGCATAACAATCATAACATGCTATAAATAACGTTGACATTTTACATAAGGTATCTAAGAGAAACACTAAACAATCATTCCATACACCAAATGTAGTTGACCGTTTGCTCATAATATAAGAAAAAAAAAGACAAAAACTTAAATCATCATTGAGCAATGAACCGTTAAAATGAGGTCAAGGTCAAATAAAACATGCCAGACTAAACTATTGCTTCTAGTATATGAGATATGGATTTAACCACAAAAATTGTCTGACGGGCATAAGGATCTTGCAAGGTACGCACATACTTAATATAGGTATCCTATTACAAATAATAAAAGAGAAACAAAAAATGCAATAAAATCATAACTGTTTTTTATCAAGAAGTCACTGAACCATGAAAATTAGGTCATAATGACGACAGACAGAAACTTCAGAACATAAGGCATATATTAAAGTATGAAGAATCCAGGTCTTCTACATTCCGAAATATTAAGCTCTTTAGAGGTAAGTTAAACCAGCCGCTGCCGCCGAATCACCATTCCTATGTCAAGCTTTCTGCGACAGAAGACGCAGGCTTGACAAAATCAAAGTGTTTGCTGAAAGTTTATACAAAACTTATAGATATATTGTTCATGTTCTTTATATTTTTTTTATAATTTACTAATTACGAATGTAGCTAGTGAACGCACCAGAAACCCAACTTTAATTGCTGTATCCGCCATTCTGCTCAAATGTGATGCTCCATCTATAATTATGAATTATATGCAAGTGTTTGGTCTTTAACGCCACAAAAAAGGAGAGGACTTCTCAAGTAGGGAAATAAACTGAAAAACGAGTCAAAGGAGACCCATTTAAAATGTCAAACATGTTTTTTTTCTGTCAAAGGGTATTTAATTTGAAAAAAAATCACGTATCATGCTCATAGGACAAAGATCTGTCTCCCCTTGAGGAATGATAAACTCGTAGAGATGTCGCTTTTGTCATCTTTCAAACTGCTAATGCAATTCAAATATAATATGTGAAATATAAAATGACAAATCGTAAATAAAATTGGTTGGACTCCAATATCATATGAGTAACGACCATGAGCTCACCTGATTGTATATTCTTGCGCTATACTGTGAAAAGGTTTATTTTTCTGATGCGTTTTAATTTCCTCTTTAAGCGGGGCATCATTAGTTAGAGGCACCTCACTGTTCTTCTTGTTGCTAATAAGACCAAAGCAAAAGTACTGATAATCTAATTCCTTGGGAAGACATTCCTTAGTATTTCGAAAAGTTTCCAGTGCAAGCAATTTATGATTATGACCATATATTTTATACAAAAGAGACAAAAGATACCAAAGAAACATTCAAACTCATAAGTAAAAAATAAACTGACAACGCAATGGTGAAAAAAAGACTGATAGAAAACAACATTCTACAAAACACAACATATTAAACTAATCTGAGCTACACGAACACCCCAAATACCGGAGTGCTCTTATGTGCTTCGCTTTGGAAGGATGACCAGAATCTTTCCAACATGTTGCACCCGTGGTCTAGCTCATGTACGAACAAATCTGATGATAGGTATAATTCGGTAGGAAAAGAGGACTGGATTGTAATTATAAAAATTGAAACTTATCTGTTGTCATTTGTGAACTTCAAATGGGGTCCGTAAAATTTTTCAAAGGGATGATTTCATCTTCAATAATTGGTACCCTTTGTTTAATGGTTATATTGAAGACAGAAACTGTCTATTAAGAAAATCATGATAGGCAACACAAGCTCCTGAATAGTGTTGCAACAAAGGGATAAATTATACATATGCAGGTGCTTCTAGGATGCTGCTACATATGAATGAAGTTCACAATTTAGAAATCGTCTCTGTCGTCGTAAAGTTTCCATCGATCATCAGTGTCAATTTCCTGATGTAAGTCAATGTATGAAGCAGTCTTATTGTATCAGTTGTATCATTTATTTCAAGTTACATTGGATAGTTACCTTCCACAAATTCACATCAATGAGGGGAAATCATCTTTATGGCAGAAAGTTGTTAATTCATGTAAAAAAAAAAAGAAGTGCTGACTACTGGGATGATGATATTCTTGAAGAAAAAAACTCCACCAGCAATGGAAACGACTTAGTTATTGTAAATAAAATAAAAGCAATAGATTAATAGAGAAAAAATACATTAAAATATCTTACCCGAGGTAAACACATCAACTATCAGAGGAAAACAACGGAACAACAGAAACACTGAACTGCAACAGAACAAACGTCAACATAGAAACTATTTGATAACAATTGCCATATTCCTGTCTTTTTAAGAAATTATTAATTCTTCATAGATACCAGGATTAACATTTTGAGAAAGAGTTTAAACAGTGAAGTTCGAATAAAAAAATGAAAGGCCAAATAAAGAAAGAAGTAAAACTTTCACCTTGACCTATAATGGTTTACTTTTATAAATTGTTACGGGGATCGAGAGTTGTCTCATTGGCATTCATACCACATCTTTCTATACCTATATCTATATAAATTATTAATTTAAAGACAAGTATCAAGAACTATGTAAAGAAACAAATGAACGTGTGTTTTTTTATTGCTTGATAATCGTACTCTCTTATTTGTATCATTTGCAAGAAATGTGAACGATCACAACCAATAACACCCCAGTGTAATCCTTTGAATATTTATCTTTAAAAGTTATTATAAGTTAATCAAAAAAGGTGTTGGGTACACTCTATGAAAAAACCGACAAATAACAAAAGAGACACATTAATAACTATTATGATAACTACATATTTGTTTTCATGTTTTCATAAGGACTATGTTTTTTATAATTAATGAATTCAGTGTACGTTAGAAGCTTTGTCTTGGTTAGGTTTGATATTAATTAATAAATATATGCCCCTGTCGTAATATTTTAGGCGGTAAATTATATAATCAAATAAATGAAAAAAAAATAATAGATAAACAAACTATTGTACGTATTTGGAGTTATTGATATTTTTTTATGGTAACATGTGGTAATCTAGACATATCTATGATGAATCATTGCAAATCGATTTCCAATAAAACTTGTGCACAACCGTGTACATATCATCTTAAAAAGATTTAACAAACTTACATCATAATGGCGGATAGCATATTAGAATCATATTAGATACATGTAAATTAGAATCAACCTTCTACTGCAGATTTCATTCTAAGGAAACGTACCAGCTTTATTGCAAAGATTCCCTTACTGAAAAAATCAGCCTCCTGCAAACATTTGCTGCAAGTCTGCTGCGAACTTGCTGCAGACTTGCAGCGAAAACAGAGTCCGTGTTTGCAGCCTGTTTGCTGCAAATACGCTGCAGGTCTGCTGCAAACAATTTACCATGCAAACAAGTGTTTGCTGCAGACCTGCTGCAAACATTTATATGCAAATGAGTGTTTGCTGCAGACCGGCTGCAAACATGTATATGCAAATGAGTGAATTCTAAAAAAGTTATGTTACATCCGTTCATAAAATAATTCTTGTGACAAACTGAAAAATTATCAGAAACCAAATTTTAGCACTGATAAGTTGTGGAAATAGTATAACCGTGGTTGAAGTCTTCAGATCAACAAATACTTCGTCAATGATACGTAGTTCTGTATCAACTCAAACAGAGGATCCTGATGATTCAGACACCGACGATGAGTGGTTTGATGCAGAAAATGAAGTGGATGAAGATTCTATAGAAATATCATCCGACGAAATAAAAGAAGACAAACCGTTACACGTCTATAAACTTAATAAAAAAATAGGACGCATAAAGAAAATGTGTCTTGTATCTGAAAATGGAGCATGGATTCTTGCTCAACGCCAGGTGTCTAAAGGAGTAGGTCCGGTAAGGACCGATTTTGGCCTCAAATTTCAGTTTCATCTGACGAAAGATTTTTTAAGTGTCTATTTCATATGATGCAATTAATTGATGTGAAAGATTTTAACTTATTTAGTCATTAAAAACGATCCGATTCTGGCTCAAATATGAGAAATCTACCAAATATGCGAAAAAATGTCACTTTTCAGATGGTTTTTGTCAAAAACGAAAGTGGCCGCATCCGTGTTCATCCTCAATCTTTATATATGTTATGTATTGTCATTAAATACAACTTCCATGTCAATATTTTGGATGAACACGAATGTGGCCACTTTCGTTTTACACGGAAACCGTCTAAAATTTAACTAAAATGCTGGAATTGTGAAGATTTCAGTAATTTAGCATGAATTAATGGTGCTAGTTTTCAATATATGTGCATTGTATTGGCAAAAAGAGCACATATTTATGTAGCAGAACCTTTCTACTATCCAATAAATGACTAAAAGTTTACATTTTAACAATTTTGTAAAACTGCTATATTTTGGGGCCAAAAAGGGGTCTTAATGGACCTACTCCTTTGCAAATCATTCTTTAGATTACACAGTCTTTGTAGATGATGTTGATGACATCGTCGTTTTAAAGGACGGTAGTGTTTTGGTTCCGATAAGTAACAGTAAAGTCATACTGAAAATATTTAAAAACATGCGAGTTGTAAAATTTGCAAACATTTTTAGTGATATGAGATCGTATTGTTTCTGTAATTCATCAGACGATTCATTAGAAGTTTATTGTGTGTCGGAATCAAGAGTCTACACAAAATGTTCTAGCAACAGTGTCGAACAGTGGAACAAGTATGGTGTTATGACTGGAGAAATTGATTTCATTACGCCTTGGTATGGGGAACCATATTTGATGCAAAAAGTCAATTCCAATTTGTGTGTTTTATATCATCAATCATCCTACAATGGTAACTCACGTACTATAAAACTCTTAAATGGATGTCTACGAGAAAACCATGCAAAATCAAAAAAAAATTATGAAAGGGGTTGTGGAGTTTTCAGCTGATTTTGGGTTCCTAGTAAAGTATTAAGTACATCTAATAGTTCTATGTATAAAAAATGACAATTTATCTCAAAATATGTGAATACAGGGCAATTCTATTTTAGTACCAAATTTGCTGAAAATGTTGTTGAAAATGGACATTTTTTTTTTTTTATTGAATAGTTCAAAGCATTATATGACAAAAAAAATAGTTTTACCTTAAAATTCAGACTTCCTACTAAAATAAACTGTAATTTTGATCTTATTTCAACCTTTATTTTTGTTTTTATTTTTATTGACATAAATGTGTTTTTCTAAAATTTGAATTCAGCCTTTACTAAAAATGTCCATAAAACCTCAAAAAGTCACTCAAATTGAAACAATATTTTGTTAAACGTTATGGTTCACTACAAACTACTATTCCTTAACGGGATTTTCGTTGCAAATTGATATAAGCTTATTTGAATAAAAGATGAAAAATTGAAAAATATACCTTAAATTATCTCCCTTTGTAAAACTCTTCACAATAAAAGGTAGATTTAATGTCAATAACAGAAGGAGGGAAATCAACAAATGTGCAGAAGGATAGAAAATAATGGTATTTTTCATGAATATGGTGTAGCCAAAAACTTATTTTCATTGAAAGAGTGTAACAAAGACATAGTAAACCATGTGGCTAAGACATTCCCACTGCCATTGGGATAAGTCTGATCCTGATCAGATAGTCTAGACATGACTCATGAGGCTAGACTTTCACTATCATGTCTAGGTTTCAGACTCACATAACATAATTTTAAATGCATATGCTGCAAACATGGACAGGAGTTGGATTGCATTGGACAAGAAGACAAAATGAGTTGCTGTCATCCTTTCATGACCCTTGCAAATCTAGCAACGGAAATTCGAAGGCAAAACTTTCAGTTTCATTTGGTTCTGGCATGTCTGGTAAGTTTGTTATTTATTTCTTTTGGTTAGAAAAAGCAATTTGACACCATAAAAAGACCTACTGTAGAAACATCACATCAACTCATAAATATAGGAAGAAGAGCATTGACCATTTGTCTTTGGGAGAAAAAGAAGGGGGGGGGGGGGTATTTTCATAATTTACTTGAAGCAAACACTGATTTAATTTTCATTGACATACATTTATAATGATTCAGAATTCTTCTGAAACTAAAAGATTGATGTGTTTGCCTTCTTAATTTTAATAGAAAGACTTTTTTCTTTCTCTCAAGAAATCTATAATAATCATGATAAAATATATATTCGATTACAAAGTTCGCCCTGAGTTTGTTTTCCAAATTGTCAATATTAAAGAGTCGGTTGACTCAGGTTTTTTTCTCCTAATTCAAAATAATGGTTGCTTCAAATCCCTGTTTTTAAATATAACCCATTGAAATAGAAAACATTCAGTAGATAGATATAGGAAGATGTGGTATGAGTGCCTATTCATCCAAATAACAATTTATAAAAGTAAACCATTATAGGTCAATGTACGTTCTTCAACACAGAGCCTTGGCTCACAAGGAACAACAAGCTATAAAAACGATAGACCCAAAATTAATAGTGTAAAACCCTTTGAACAGGAAAACCAATGGTCTAAAAAGGAATAACAAGAAACACGTACAAATTAATGTGCATCATGTACATAAACAACGAAAACTACTGTAAATTTAGGCCAACTAAAAAGTACCGGTATGTGTGTTAACCGCATTACCCTAACCTACCATTATTTTTATCCCTTACCTAAAGATTTGTGTGAGGTTTTGATTAAGCACTGTTAAAGTCACAATAAAGCTCCCAAAGAGTTGTGAATTTCCTGTCTTAATTCATTCCTTTACCCAGACTACATGTTCATTGTATGAACAATGCAACTAGATTGATTCAATATATGGTTCTTAAACTCAAAAACATGTTTTACAGACTATGAGCTTGGTTTTTTTCTCTCTAGATATTTGTTACTGTGAGACTTTTTCTTTATATTTCCTAAGTGAAGGTCATGTATCACAGCTATAAACATGGAAAGAGAACTTGTACATGTATTTACTTCTATCAGTTAATAAAATAGAAACAGAATAGAATATGCTTACCAATGTATTTCAAATTAAAGGGCACATAAGGGGCAACATGAGATTATAACATTACAGATTACTCAGATAAAACAAATTCAAAATAACAATACTGATCAAAATGAATTACTTGATGATGTGATTGATATCGTAGTATTTATGACATTTACACAGATTAATTATCATATCTACCTTTAAACTTTTTTTTTCAATGATCCAATGCATTATTTTATAAAGCCAACTCAATGTACAATGTACATGTAGATGTAACTCACTGTACTGATCATGCAAATGCACAAATATACAATATTTTATTTCTTATCAACAGGTTAATGTTGAAGATGGAAAAGCACAAAAAAATGTGAAAATGAAAGCAGATATGATAGGAAATCATATAGGTAAATATATGATATAATTGATAAAAATATGAATCAAACAAGTCATAACAAGAGACTACTAAATAGACAGCAAATAAGACCTGTGTTGTGGCATTATTTGTGAAATATAATCATATATAGAAATTGGAAATTGACCAGTTACATTTATTATTGTAAAAACATGATAAATGTTCAGTAAATTAGATTAACCCTTCAATTTTGAAAAGTTGAATCTGGTAAACAAAAAGTAAAAATAACAAACAGAACACTCAAATTCTTATTTCATGATCAATTAAGGGCCATATCAGTACAATTTACACAACAAAATTTTCATTACTCATCATATTGAAATTGTTTTTTTTTATAAGAATTAAACCTAGAAAAAAATATATGTGTTCTTGTCAGCTTGACAGATCCTCATTTATAGTATACATGCATATATTGTTAACCTGAAGACTACATTTGTATTTTGTATTTTTCATTTTTGAAAAAGCACTTTAAGCATTATTACAGCTATTTTCCTACTAAATGTAGAGTAAAACTTTGGAAGGTTTGCTTGCTCTGTTGTATAAATATTAATTCAAGCTTTGTAATTAATGTTGATATCTTCTTGTAGAGTGCTTTTAAATTTGATTAGCCGTTATGCCAATTGCAATTGTACAATATACAAACAAACCATGCAAGCTGACCGAAGTCTTCGATTTACATCCTTAGGAATTTAGCTGTAAAATTAATTATATATTTGTTTTCAATGTTTATTGTTTGACCAATTTCAAATGTTTTGGCTTGTTTTTAAATGATCCATATCAGGAAGAAAGATAAGAAGTTAGCAATATCCTTTAACTCTACTTTCCGCTATATAGATGATGTTCTTTCACTAAACAATTCAAAATTTGGTGACTACAAATGTATGTGGAACGAATCTATCCCATCGAACTAGAGATAAAGGATACTACAGATACAGTTAAGTCGGCTTCATATATTGACTTACATCTAGAAATTGACAATGAGGGTCGGTTGAAAACAAAACTTTACGACAAAAGAGATGATTTCAGCTTTCCAATTGTGAACTTTCCATTTCTAAGTAGCAACATTCCAGCAGCACCTGCATACGGGGTATATATCTCCCAATTGATACGATATTCCCGTGCTTGCATTTCCTATCATGATTTTCTTGATAGAGGGTTGCTGCTTACAATGAAGCTATTAAACCAAGAGTTCCAAATGGTGAAGTTGAAATCATCCCTTCGTAAATTTTACGGACGCCATCACGAGTTGGTTGACCGTTATGGAATAACCATTTCACAAATGATATCGGATATGTTCCTTACGTCGTAACTACAATCCCCTTCCCTTTCATGAATGTGACCTACCGAATTAGACTATTTACCAGATTTGTAATCACATAAGCAACACGACGGGTGCCACATGTGGAGCAGGATCTGCTTACCCTTCCGGAGCACCTGAGATCGCCCCTAGTTTTTGGAGGGGTTCGTGTTGTTTATTCTTTAGTTTTCTATGTTGTGTCATGTGTACTATTGTTTTTCTGTTTGTCTTTTTCATTTTTAGCCATGGCGTTGTCAGTTTGTTTTAGATTTATGAGTTTGACTATCCCTTTGGTATCTTCTGTCCCTCTTCTATAGGGTCAAAAGCGTCCAAAGTTAAACTTTAAGTTTGTTTTACTTGTGTCTAATCCTTTTTTGCTTTGAGCAAATAAAATATGTTTAAATCTAAATAAAGTTAAACTTGATTTGATAAAACAATGGAATAATTGGTGTTCTTTGATATTATGCAAAATTAAACAGTGCATTATAGTCATATTTTTTCTAATTTCGGGCATGTCTTAAAAGCTTTAAATTGAACCACATCAAGGTATAAGGGATTCAGAACTAAACTTAGTTTGATTTTTTTGTCGAGCCTGCAACTTTTGTTGCAGAAAGCTTGACATAGGGATAGTGATCCGGCGGTGGCGTGGCTATGGCAGCGGCGGCGTTAGCTCACTTCTTAAAAGCTTTATATTTTAGAGGGTAGAAGACCTGGATGCTTCATACTTTGTATATAGATGCATCATGTTACGAACTTTCTGTCGGTCACATGTCCAATGTCTTTGACCTCATTTTCATGGTTCAGAGACCACTTGAAAAAAAAGTTAAGAATTTTTGTAATGTTAAATTCGCTCTTGTTATAGGTAATTGGATAACTATATTTGGTATGTGCGTACCTTGCAAGGTACTCATGCCCATCATACAGTTTTCACTTGACCTCGACCTCATTTCATGGTCAGTGAACAAAGTTAAGTTTTGGCGGTCAAGTCCATATCTCAGATACTATAAGCAATAGGGCTAGTATATTCGGTATATGGAAGGACTGTAAGGTGAACATGTCCAACTGGCAGGTGTCATCTGACCGTGACCTCATTTTCATGATTCAGTGGTCAAAGTTAAGTTTTTGAGTTTTGGTCTATTTTTCTAATACTTTATGCATTAGTCAACTATATTTGGTGTATGGAAATATTTTATGATCTATATGTCTGTTACGCAGGTTTTATTTGACCTCATTTTCATGGTCCATTTCTAAGTATTAAGTGTTTGTGTTTTGGTCTGTTTTTTTAATTTATAAGCAATACGTCAACTGTATTTGTTGTATTGAAGAAATGTTAGCTGTACATGTCTGCCTGGCATGGTTCATCTGACCTTGACCTCATTTTCATGGTTCATTGATCAATGTTTCCTTTTCTTTGGTTAATGTTGAGTTTAAGTGACAGTTGTAATAAAGCTTTATATTAAGGTCTATCAACATAATAGCAATGATTAGTAAAGAAGGCGAGACATTTCAGCGTGTGCACTCTTGTTTAAAAGTACTTTTTTGGGTTTAAAGCTTCTTATAAATATGTTTAGATTTTTAATTTTTGTTTTCAAATTGAAAAAAAGATCAAAGGGGCAAAAAAACCTTTGTTAGTTTATTAAAATATTATTAAAGGTGGTTTTTTTCTATGCTAAGTGTTATCATGCATTTATCATGTTTAGATTTATAATTTGGGCTCAGTTTTCAAGTTGATTCAAATTGGGGTCCTAACTTAAACTTTGTCTAAATTCATTAAAAATGGAATATATGGGGTTCTTTGATATGACAAATGTAATCATGTCCTTTAGAATTTGGATATTGGCACAAGTCCAATTTTAAAATCATAAATGCTTTTACCACAATCAAATTTTGAACTGTATCATGTGGATCAAGTTTGAATGTAGTGTCTATACTATCCCCCCAAACACCACCAACCTCATTAAGGTGCAATCTCTGTGTTGTAATAGAATGTACTTGAGCTGTTTAAATCTCATTGTTGAAGGTTGTACAGGGGACTTACATTCATTTCATTTGATCTTTTGTGGATATTTGTCTCATTTGTAATCAATACTCATCTCCCTATTTTTGTGTTGTCATAATGTCATTAATTAAATACAAGATGAAATCTGCAAATTTAACTTCATTAAAATTAAGTTTGCTGCAGCTTGGAATAAGAAAAAAATCAAATTTAGGTCCATTTTTAGATAGTATACTTTATTTCTTATTCTATGTACTGGAATGTCAGAGTTGTGATAATCGAAACACATTTACACTAAGACCAAGTTAATAATTAATTTCTTTTTAGGAAATTTCAATCATTTAATGGATAACAATTGTTTTCTTATTATTTTTTACAGACATTTGGTGATCCAAAAATAACTAGAGTTCATGAAACAAGACTGATTGCTGGGACACATTTTTGTTGATAAACATGTGTATGATGAAGAAAAACTTAGATAATATTACAGATACTTGAATAAGGCTCTGATCTGTTTTTGATTTTTCCTGTTGGTGTTAAAAAATTGCAAGTTCAAATAAAAACAAATTGAAATGGAACTCATGGATATGCTTTGAAAAAAAGAAATAAACACCAATGTGAATCTCGCCGAAGTCTTAACAACAACCAAGTCAACACTCAGTTGCAACACAAATGAGAAGAGAGAGACATTTGCAAGGACTTAGAGTGTTCTCACTGTCTCACCATCAGAATGGCTTTCTCATCAGCAAAGAAGAAGTCTAAAATTACTTCTGTATAAAAAGGTCATCAATATTGAAGACAATCAAGAAGATTACGGTTGTACTTGTCCATTTGATAAACATTATAATATTTTCATTTGTCAGAAATTGTTACATAGTAATCTTATTCTTGCATTTAAGCATCATTTTGTGTTATTGTATCATCTTCATTGATTGTTAAATATAATACTAATGCTATAAAAAAAAAATAACATTTATGATCATTTAAACAGATTGAAATATTTATAAATATATCAATGCTAAAAGGAATTTATAAATTTAGACATTTTTCGAGGAGAATTTTAGAAAGTACTACAACAAAAGCAAACCAATAGTATATGCTCAAATGCACTATTATCTTTCTCACCAGATAACCAACTAGAGATATGTTTATATTTTATTAAATTGATGAAGCTTATGTTAGTTTAAATAAATATGTACATGCAATTTGAAGGTTTTAAAAAAACGACATTTTATTGGATTATCTCCCTTTGTACAATAGAAATTCAGATTTTATCATCACTGTCTCAGGAACTCATGATCAAAATGACTTATATTGTTACCAGCATGCAAGTAAAAGGTTGCAACTGTCTTAACTTTGTTTACCTGTAGAACACATATTCTGAATGTCAATACTTAAGATTTTTCAATATGATGAACTTGACATTAAATTTCATATCATTTTTGAGTAACCAGAATAAAAGTTTAGTAATTAGCAAGCTGCAATAACCAAAATAGGATTACTAGGAAGAACTGAAAGGATTTTACTCTTTAAAGTAATAAAGACAAGTGTACTGAAGGAATTTGGAATACAAAAAATACCAAAAAAAATTAGTTTTTTGGCAGCTCCCCCCTTTTTTAAGCCTGATGCTTACTATTGTTTGTGACACAAAAATCCATTTCACTTTGAATTTTCTATTTGAATTACCTATTTTGCATAATACAATCTGTATAATTCAAGTATTTATTTTTGAATGCTTGGTTTAATTGAAATATGAGACTTTCCTCAATTTATTGCGAAAATACCAAAAAAAAGGGGGGAGGCTATCTAAATGATCAATAAAATCTATAAAATTAATTTGCAACCGAAATCCCTTCAAAATATTTTGAACCAAAGAAAATGCAAATGTATGTCTGACATTTAGGGTAAATTAAAGCGACTTTTGGGCTGTAGTGTCTGTTTTAGTGTGATTTGATGAAAAGGCCATATTTTTTATCACTTTATGTGTTTTGCCACGCCCTTATTTTCTATATATATCATTATGTTTAATAAAATTATGTGATTTATACTTCATACACATCCTATCTGTGCTATTAAAGTATTTAAACACTCAGAAGTTTTATAGTATTTATTTTTATTTGAGAAATCTATGAAATCTATGCATTTCAGTATATGCATCTATAAATAAACTGGGAAATACCCTAAATCTCTATTGTTGCCATGGTTACCAGCAGTGTAAGGGCTTCAAACTTGCATGACTTTCATATAAGGTCAACCTGAACATGTCAGCAAAGTTTTATCAAAATCAAACAACTTTGCATGGAGCACCATCTGCATGGTTTTCTCATAGATGTCCAATGATAAATGTGATATCATAAAATCCTTTGATGGATTATGTGGATTTATTTCTGAAGTAAATTTTGAATGTTACGGGATATGTACAGAAAGCAACCATTTAATTGTATCTGATATTCGGCTCCACAGTGTTTATGTTCTTGGCGAAAGCTTAGACTATGAAAAATGTTTAGTGAATACCACGTACAGACTAGATAAACCAACAGCTATTGCGTATTAAAATAATCATTTCTGGATAGCAGACAGCGATAAGATTTTAATATTTGATTTGAATGATACAAATGTTTAAGTATTTGTTTTATCTAACATTCGATTACTGCTTGAAAATACTAGACATTTTTTATGTTCACAGTCTTGAGTGACAAAAACGTTTAACAGTGATGAATATAACTATCCACTTGTATATAAGGTTTCAATCACATTTTTGAAGAATTTTACTATAAAAAGGTATAATACTTGTATGAACATTCTATTCGTATGTACACAGAAATTTAATGACAACTGCTTATACATGTATATAACCTATGCACAGATACATGCAAGTGACCACGCAAAATTAAATGAACATTAAATTTAGAATATATTTGGTGAATTTAAAAAGTTTTAAATATCTGTATTTTCGAATGTATATAAATAAAATTACGGTACAAGTTTAAAAGTATCAGACAAATGAAGCACAATTAAATTCGAACTGAGGCATTGATCTTAAATCGAGTATCCTTTCCCGTTGTTTTAAAACAACACTCGACCTACATTTTATTCTATAACACGACGTTACACTAAAAATGCGGCGTCAAAAAGGGTTTTTGACTTTGATTACTTTTTGCAAGATTTATTCGTTTTTTTTATATGTTGTTGGTTGATTCTGGTTCTGTTCTTTTTGTGATATCATTTTATCATAAATTACTTCAAGTTGTGGAAATCGATTTAATAATGTTTACCTTTTAAGTTATTTCCCCTAAAAATGCAGTGCTTACTGTCGCAAGTAATGTAGGAAGGAAAAATTGGACGGAAGTACATGTGGTCCGAGTACACAGTTATCGTCCTTTGATTTTACGAATATAGTCCTTAGTGTGGACAGTGTGTTACTTGCCAATTTTTGTTATACCCCTTCCAAATTTATTTCTCCATGTTTTATGCCTCATATAGCAAGTTGGGGGTTGAAATGACACTGTAAAAAAAATTGGATCATAAATATTAATGTAAAGTAGTGATTAGGTCTAGCTGAAAAAGGTCAAAAATTAGCACTTCGGAAGCTGTCAAAAGATTTCAAGACCCCCTTAACATAAAATTGTCCATATTTTGAGTTAGAGCTGATGAAGTTTTCTATAATTTTGATATAATTTGTCCCAAAAGTAGTACAACACACTGTAAAAATATTATTGAGAAAGCGCAGGTGGGATTTTTTTAATTTTCATTTATTGTCTAAAAGAAATGCACTACGAAATAACTGTGTACTCGGACCATGTATACGGTTTCCATAAATAATGTGCAAAACTTTTATCATAGGATGTTTAACTTTCATGGTGCATATCATCTGTTACTGTAAAATTTCTATATCTTAATTCAACCCCAATACAAATATATCTGACACTCTGCAAGTAAATCGAAACATTTTTAACCTTGATTAATTTGAATAGAATTGTATTTTTCTTGGCACATAATTTGTCGAAATACACCCCTTCAATTTCTTGAATCTTGGCTTGAGAATTATTTTCCAAGTCTTCTAAAGTTGCTTACTTAAATTGTTTAACTTCTGATATACATTTTAAAATAAAGTAATCTACTCTTGAATTGACGTAAAAACGCTAATATAATCCCGGGTTTTATTAATTCAATGAAACGGTTTTCGTCGCTGTTTTGGATTTGTCTTTCGATTACCTCAATTTCATGCATAATTTAATATTGACGAAAAGTTCCGGCTTCGCTAGTACATGTAGTACAGGAATACCTTTCAGTTATAACATGAATACATGTAGCAGGACAAATTGCAAGGTAAACATTCCGTGGACTTGTATTAAGTCTTTTAATATAATTGGTGAATGCACCTTGAAAGATCTATTTCGAAGTCCTTCCGCAACATAAATTAAAATTCGCATTTTACATTTAGAGGATTGTCTTGGTGTTTCCAATTTGTCTTTGCAAAAGTTGAACGAAGTTCATGTAATGCGATTTAATTTCCCAATTTACGATTCTTTTAAATAAATCGATAAAAGCTATAAACGATCAATAAAAATTGCAAAATTTAACCTGTGTCGAATCTATGTCCCGGTCGGAGTCTATAAATGTAGCAACATGCACTATTCTTTTTTATTCGGCAGCCATCAACATCTTTTTCCAAATTTCACCAAACGATTTGTTTTAATTATCATGAACATTAAATTTTAATTGAAACTTTAGGACATGTAACGTCGGAAATTAGCGTTTTTCGGATTTTTCGACGTTTTTCGACGTTTGGACAAAATGGCTACCGCTTTGTAATGTGTTCAAAAAATGTATTCCTTAAAGACCCAAATATGTAGTTAATAAAAAAAGAATTTTGGCATTTTGTACTATTCGTGTATCTAACTTTTGTTTTGATCAATTATAAATAACTTATTGAAATATCAGTTAAAAAATACGCGTTAACTGCTTTGAAAAATGAAATATCAACTTGGACAAAATGGCTACCGCTTGAAAAACGACTGTGTAGAGAAGATTTTATAAAATCTGCAATATTTGAACTCACGAACAATGAGGTAAATATTTGTACTTTTGGTAGATGTTGTTATTGTCTTACTCTTTTTATTTGTTTTCCGTTATATCTACTTATAAAATTCACTTTCAGTCGTTAAGTTACCGAAAAACGTCGTTGGACATTTTTCTTATTCAAGCTTAATATGCGGCCACCGAGTCAAATGAAATTTGGCAAAATAACGGCTTTAACACCACAAAGAACCGACACATACCGTTGTTCCTGCCAAGTTTCCGGAAGATCAGAGAATAAGAAATATGATCACTATACATAAGAGTCAAAACAATTTATCATAAATGTAACGTTGGACATCCGTTTTTTTCACATAGCTTTGTTATTTTAATCCTAAAATATACTCGATATTACTTAGTATATGATCAAGAGCTATAAAAGCATAATTTAAAACATATATTGAATTTGTTTTATAGTGGTTCGTGTTTGCTAACATTTTTATTTTGTTTTGCGGAGGAAATTTCGAAGATTGTGTTACAAATCCTAGGGGTTGTAGGAACAGCGTGCGTAACGTTAGTGCTATCTGTATTGAAAGTTAAGATGTAAAAAAAAGAATGGAGAGATCATACTTCTAAGTTGCTCGATGATGGTGGTACAGTTTTTGAAATCTGCTCCTCCGTCATGGCAGACGTAACCACAGTGGTCATTGCACTTCATAGTACTGGTATTTAAATCGATAACCATGTCTTTTTACGCATATCACATACAAACGAATCTTTTGAAAAACAGGTCATTTGAAAACTGCTAGTCCTCCGATATCTGAACTTAGTGTCTTTTTGTGGTTGTGAATTACAAGTACCGGCCACGTCCACTCTGTCTGGATATTTCGGTGTTTTTCTGTTTGTATCCATCTGATGAGTTGAGCCTTTTGCCTTTTTCACATGATTATCTGCCAAGTGCCAATAGCTACGGGGTACTGTCACTCCAAACCAACGAGAAATTTGGCATTTACACGTGTAATCGAATAATATCTTACATGTACCTTATTTGCTCAATAAGCGCCTTTCTTTTGTTTAGACCTTATTTGTGTGAACCCAAATAGTTTAAGATACACTTCGCCTGAAAGAACCAAAAACTTCCATTTCGTCCCTCACTGGCAATTTAAATGAAAACATAACCTTTTGACTGTATTCCATGTTTTGAACCTTTAAATCTTCTCTAGACATATCTGGCCGTCCGATAAACATGACCTAAATACGACAGTGTTGAGTTCTACAATGCCCCCAATATATACAAATGTCTTTTCTGTTGTTCTTACCATTGATACTTAAGTTTGTTAATAGGTTTAAATCCTAAGCTTTACTACAATTATCAGAACAATTTAACATGATCCAAGAAAATGAAGTCAAGGTCAGGTACACCAAACTGGAAATATATGTACACCTTACAACCATTCCATACACCAATTATGCTTTAAATATAATGGACCTATTGCACTTTGAAAAAACAAACTTAACCAGGAAAACTTAACATTGATCAATGAACAATGAAAATGAGGCCAAGGTCAGGTGACCCTACCAGACTGACATGTACGCATAACAATCATAACATGCTTTAAATAACGTTGACATTTTACATAAAGTATCTGAGAGAAACACTAAACAAGAAGACTTGAGATTGACCAAAGAACCATGAAAATGAGGTCATGTTCGGATGATAATTTCAAGACAGATATACACACCTTACAATCATTCCATACACCAAAAGTAGTTGACCATTTGCTTATAATATAAGAAAAACAGACAAAACCTTAGATTAACATTGAACAATGAACCGTCAAAATGAGGTCAAGGTCAAATAAAACATGTCAGACTGACCTATTACTTCTAGTATATGAGATATGGACTTAACCACGAAAACTGTCTGACGGGCATAAGGACCTTGCAAGGTACGTACATACTAAATATAGATATCCTATTACTCATAATAAGAGAGAAATTAAGAATGCTAAAAATCATAACTGTTTTTTATCAAGTGGTCACTGAACTAGGAAAATGAGGCCAAGAACAATGACAGACAGAAACTTCAGATCATAAGGCATCTATAAAAGTATGAAGGATCCAGGTCTTCTACATTCCGAAAGATTTTAAAAGCTCTTAAGAGGTAAACACGCTGCTGCCGCCGGATCACCATTGATCACCTATGCCAAGCTTTTTGCGACAGAAGACGCAGGCTTGAAAAATATGAAGTTTTTGCTGAAAGTTTATACAAAACATAGAATATATTTTTCATGCTCTTCATATCTGTTATAATTTACCAAATACGACTGTAGCTGGTGTATGCACCAGACACCCAACTATAATTTCTGTATCCGCCATTCTGCTCAAATGCCATGCCCCATCTATAATTATGAATAATGTGCAAGTGTTTGGTCTTTATCTCCACAAAAGGTGTTGTTGTTTGTTTTTTTTGGGGGGGTGGGGGGTGGGGGTGGGGGGGGGGGGGGGGGATTTTTCAAGTAGGGAAATAAACTGAAAAACGAGTCAAAGGAGACCAATTTAAACTGTAAAACATGGGTTTTTCTGCCAAAGGGTATTT
This sequence comes from Mytilus edulis, assembly GCA_019925275.1. Taxonomy (NCBI): domain Eukaryota; kingdom Metazoa; phylum Mollusca; class Bivalvia; order Mytilida; family Mytilidae; genus Mytilus; species Mytilus edulis. The sequence goes on along the minus strand of CM034361.1, from coordinate 49,686,943 downwards.
AATTTGAAAAAAAATTGATAAATTATTAATTCGTAGAGATATCTCTTTGGTCAGCTTTCAAATTGCGAATCTGCAAATGCAATTCATATATATATTATGTGAAATAAAAAAATGACAAATCGTTAATAAAACTTGTTGGCTCTAATATCATATATCAGTAACGACCATGAGCTCATATGATAGTATGAAATTTCGGAATTTACATGATTTATTCGAAATTGATGTACATACACTGTAACTAATTGGTTGTCAATTTAAACCATAACTTAATCGGCCCACATTTTGAATAGCAACAACGACTATGAAAAATTGCCAAAACACGTAATGTCCCTCAAAAAACCAATCTGTCTCCACTCTAGGACCGTAAGGGGGGACTGTCCGCTTGCATTCTGCTATGATCGGAATCTGGGACCTGACAGTTCTGATAATTCAAGACGGGACTGCAATTATTGCACATGGCTACAGACTATGACTGATTGACGTTTCCTGTGACAACACTAAAAAAAAACACAACTCAAGATCCATCACACCCCAGAAGAAGGATGTTGAAAAACGCTTTTTTTTTGAGTCGATACTGCTCTGGCAAGTGACATCAAATACGATCCGACATTAATAAGAACAACTTGAAGCCTCCATTCGAATGCTTTGCATTTGTTTTAACATTAAGACATATTATGACATTACTGTACACACCTGGGACTATTTATAGTCCAAAAATAGTCACAGTACACACACAGGCACAACGAGCGAGTTAGGATATATAAAAACCGTACCATAGAGCAAAAGGAACACAACTGTTAGCATATATATATCTTGGAAGCTACGCTTTATTTGAGGCCTATATATATATACATATATATACATGTATATATGCATGCAGTGTTTGCACAAATTCTATTGCTTCTTCAACATGTTCCAAGTGTAATACTACAGTGCATCTGAGATATCGTAAATTCAGAAATTAAATCGAGTTTTTTTTTATCAATACGATAGATATTTTTTTTCGTTCCTTGTATGATTACTTGAGGTTTTGTTTATATTTCTTTTTGATCGTGTAAAGTCATATAATGTGTATCTTTTCTTAGCATCTATCGTGTTGTTCAGTGGTCACCCCTGTTTGTTGATGTGGTTCATAAGTGTTTCTCATTTCTCTTGTTTAAATATATTAGACTGTTGGTTTATCTGTTTGAAATTTTTACACTAGTCATTTTAGGGGCTTGTTGTTTTGTGTGAGCTAATGCTCCCTGTTGAAGTCCGTAGGCATTTTTTGCTCTTCATTGGAAATCTTCAAACTACATTGACGCAATAGACATTAGAGAAAGTAGGATGACACTCCTGGGACACCGTCTACTAACAACTCTATCTTGGATCCCAGGCAGACCATGCTAATATAGCAGGGAACAAGATAGCGGACCAGTAAGGGAAAGTTGCTGCAAAGGAGGCCTCATCACTCAATGACCAATTTAATGTTATAACAATGTCGAATGTGAGAAGGGCAGTTAAGATGTCTACAAAACTGAAATGGCAAAGCAGCAAGGAGAGACAGCTATGCGAGCTGGTACCTATTGTTGGTAGAGTCATACAACTAGACATACCTTACACACAAATAAGAAAATATTTTCAGAATTAAGAACAGACTATAACAGGCTAAATAAAGAAACAAAATAGGTCAGTCCCTCACGCCATGTTAATTACGAATTCGGTTAAGAAGAAACGACAGAACAATTCTTGATATACTGCCCAAAATACCATCAGGAAAGAGAAAACATGAAAGGAAAACTTTGAATACTGAACAAACTAACAGACGGTGGCATACAAACTGGCAAGCCCTGAATCACGATCCCTCGCCTAAATAATTAAACACTCTAAGAACCGTAAGAAATTATTTACCTGGAGCAACGGCCGGTGTACCGCAAGGAAATAATTTAAAGATCTATATAGGTTGTGTCAATTTTAACCTTAGGATCAGGATCAAGCTGTACTTTGACCTATAATGGTTTATTATAACAAATTGTAGCTTGGATGCCCTGAGATTTGTGTCTATTGTCTATGACATTCATGACATTATGCAATAAGATTGGTTTCAATCGTTCATTTACAAACTGAATTACAGTACTTAACAAATTCAAAATTAGTATTTTTAGAATCAATATATATGCATGTAAAATAATAAATGAAATAATGAACTTTAAACTATGTTTCACAATTCAATTGGTCTACCTTTTAATAGAAGCCAAAACGGACGTTGGCCGGTCATTGATATTTTCTATTTCACTTGAATACATTTGTACTTCGGATTTAAAAAGGTAATGTAAGACTAATTTTAGAATGCAACTTCAATGAAACTATAAATAGATGTTTCAAAGCTTTCTCTGCAGTTATCCTTCTGTTTTGATGATAAAAACTGTAAACACCTGTACTCGAAAATTTCCGGCTGTCATGTGGCTATTACACATTTAATAATATATAATCTATATTGTGCAAATGAGACACCAAGAGAAAGGTGTAATATTATTTTAAATGTGATGGCTAGTAACGCACTTGTTGGTGAAATACAAGAATCTTTCTTATCGTGTCCAATTTGTTTACAGACATTCACAAAGCCAAAAGCTCTCTCGTGTTTACATTCATTTTGTGAGGATTGTATACGGGATTATATTGTTAGTCGCTATGAAAATCTTGGTCATTTTCCTTGTCCAGTTTGCAGACAGGTATATTATAGTTATACATTTTAACTGATTAAGGAAAAACGTTATACATAAATAATTAACTCTACTTTCACTTTGTGTCCAAATTTGCGTTCGGGTATTTTAACTGAGTAGCAACTGAGCCGGTGTGTGTGTGTGTTTCCACAAGGTATTGAAATGTGATTTGAATAATAAATATAATAAATATGAGCAAATAATCTATAGCGACAGTATGTACATCATTCCAGAGTTTTGTATTAAAAAAGAAAAAAAGAAAATTTATAAGTAAGACTGGTTTAATTGACATTTTGTTTGAGAGGCCCATAAAAGACTCCCCAATAAACTTATAAATATATGAAAACCAGTGCATATACATTCTACTTAAGTAAACAATTTACCCTTTACCGAAGTTTAAAAGTTTATCTGCTTCTGCATTAAACAAAACAATTCAAGCTCTTACACATGATAAAATTGAGAAAGGAAATGGGGAATGTGTCAAAGCGACAACAACCCGACCATCAATGATCATAGAGCAGACAACAACCGAAGGCCACCAATATTCGTAAATGAAAACAAATGCACAATTTTGAAAGGCAGTTTAGAATTTGACACATCGTACTATTGATGTACCTGTTTACTTTTGAAGACTTCTGTATAATATCTAATACTTGTATGGAATATTCGAATCATATGAAGAAAACCCAATCTTTCGATTATGAACATTTTTCAATTACTAGGCAGTTTTCGTTTGTTAAAATTTTCATTAATATTGTAGCTTTGTCGTCGACTTGGAGAAGTTGAAGTATAAAACATTAGTTGTCGTGATCCTTTATACATGAAATAACTGACGTATTCAGTTACTGGAATTTGGGATAACTGTCGACTGTTGAGTTCAATCATAGTTATGATAGTTCAATAGCCTCGGTTAAATATAAATACTGTTCAATCTGATTAAAATGTCTGATCTTTCTTGGCTCACGTACTCGTTGGAGATTATAGGCATAGTGAAGCCATACATGTTATTTAAATAAGATTAAATAGCTTAGGCAGGTGCCACTCTGTACCTGCTTACGTTCACACTCATCTTCAGTCTTTGTGTGTTGACGCTGTACGTTGTGACCTAATATGTAAGCAAGTCAGTATTATTGATTATAGAGCCATCTCCTGAAATGGAAGGATTACTATGTATGTATATTGTAATTGAATTTCATATATATAGTCTTTTCAGTACAATTTTTAAAACAGGGTCACCGGATGCACTTTTATTTTAGAATTGATTCCATAAAAAATAAAACTTTCAGAATTAATTTTGATCAAAGTAGTCAATCAAATCGACATTTTTCAAAACATTTCTATTTTATACATTTTACTGCCCATGTCTTTTTATAATTGTATAATGTTGAAAATATCCATCTTATTCACTTCAATAAAAATCCGAACAAGTTCATCATATATCGAACCAGACGCAAAGACATGTCCTAGGTGTCCGGTATTGGACTCTTTCGTCGGTCACATGCAGAGCAACCCAATCCAACCCAGCCCTTTGTACACCATTCTAAACTACCACAAGGGATAAACTTCATTGAGTGATTTACGGGAAATCCCTCATATCAGATCTTTTTCTGTAGTGTAATAATCACAAACATGTAATATTTTTTTCAGATCATTTATGTTCCTCAAAATGGAATAAGAGGATTTCCTGACAACTATTTCATCAAAAGTTTACAAAACACAGTAGAATCTAGTGGCGGGGAAATAAGCGCCAAAGAACTGTCTGGTAGTTATGGTAGGAATAGTATTACAGAACTAACATCAGTTCTACAGCCGGGTAAAGAACGTGTCGTATTTACAAACCACAAAGACGCGAGGCTGTTGATTCAGTTCGGACATTTCGGTGTTGGACAACAAGGTTTGGTTCATGTTTCTGGACTTACTATCTCCAAGGTAACAGACGACATTGTTATAGCAGACTGCAGTTTAAACAAAGTTTTGGTTTATTCTTTACGAGGCGAATTCAGATGTGAATTTGTGTGCGATTGTTCCATACGTGACGTCACATTGACAAGAGCTGGAACAGTTCTGGTGTCTGTAAGTCGCGCTGGATCTAATAACATCCGAGAATATGGGTTAGATGGACGACTTATTGGTTCTTTCGGATCTTTCTATAAATATGATAACCCTTTTGGTATTACAGTAACGAGACAAGATAAAATTATTGTGACAAGTTTACAACAAAACAACGTTCAATTTTTCACGGAAAGGAAACAACCGTCATTCAAATTTGGGTCACGTGGGAGTGGCCTTAATCACTTTCTTTTACCGTACTACGTTTGCACAAATAGTAAAAATAACGTCATCGTATCCGACAGTGGGAACCACAGAGTGAAGGTTCATAAAAACGATGGAACAATTCTTCTGACAATAGGAAACCAAGGTTCTGAAAATGGCGAATTGTTTTACCCAATGGGCGTCTGCGTCGATGAACATGACAACATCTACGTTGCAGATGCCAATAATTTCCGAGTACAGATGTTCTCACCAGAGGGAGACTTCATCACGTGTCCAGTTAGTAATACCTACGAATTCGGAATGGACGTGAAACCAACGAACATTGGAATACACCACGAAAAACTAGTTGTTGCTATGCGTGGTACGAAATTTTCTCAAGTTCACGTGTATGCCTGGGACACTAAAGCATACCATGGGATTCCCCAAAAATCTTCGGCAACGACATTTTTTTGTTGCCCGTGTTTTAGAAAATCTGGGTATACATATGAACAGATATAAATAATGAATTATGTAATAGATGAACGAAATCGAGATAAAATGTGTAATTTATCACAAAACTAGCCAGTCCCTATCAAATGAAATAAACGGGCATTGATTTTATATTAACATGATTTCATACATATATATATATCGTATCCAAATTAGTAACAGCTGTGATTATTAGGTGGGAGGTTACAGATATTTATAAAAATTGTTGTAATTTCAATATTTCATATACGAATTGTTATTACTGTTATAATTTAATATTCTGTATGGGCATTACCGAAAACACGTACATATAACATTTAATTTTTAACCATTGTTTCTCCATGGTTTTGGTAACGAGCAAATTAGGAAATGAATATTCTTTATACTCAAGATATTGTAGCATTTTACAACGCTTTCCTATCAATTTTAGGCAAAAATGGTCTAATAGGTATTCAATTTGTATAATTATATGGATTTCTGTAGATTTTTATGAATATGAATAAAAAGTCTGAGATTAACAATAATCATTGACAATACCATTAATAATCATATTAATGCTATCGAGACAACAACCCAACACCATCACAAATCTGACAGTGTGCAAAATGTATACTTCTTAGACGTTTGCAATTGGTCATAAATTATAGACCATTATATATATACAATATGTCATCTTTGTCATAAATGTCAACAAATTACTCTTAAAGGGCATAACACCTAGTTGTTTATCCTGGAGCATGTGCAATATTCAAAATATATTACATGTATACAGTACTTTTATCAAATCTGTAAGACTTTTTGTCTTTAATTTTGGAAACTGTTTATTAAATATTTGAAATATTGGTATCGTGAAACAATGGTATTTTCATAACTTCTTTTCTTTACGATAAATTGATATTATAGATATAATTAAACATCTTTACTTTTTACTGCAATAATCAACGGAGATATAAAAATTGAATTACAAAGTAGTTAATGTGTCATTAGAAGATCTTATGTCAGAATGTCCAATAGAAAGCAGTCATTTTGCAAATGTTTTTACCAATAGAAATATATTGTATACATACTTTAAGCAAATGTACTTAAACTGAGCAAATGTACAATGTGGTATATTTAGTGTACAGTTTTCATGTATTTACAGAAAAATAGAAATATATTAAATTGATGAATTAAAAATATTTGTATACAGATTTGAATCTTTGGATGATTTTTTTGGTTTTAAGCTACTAAAACTTGTGATGACATGGATATAAGATGTGGTACATGTACATTGTATGAGTGCCTATGAGAAAACTTTCCGTCCAAGGCAGAATGTGTAAACTATTATAGGTCAAAGTACGGCCTTTAACAACGAGCCTTGGCTCACACCAAACAACAAGCTATAGAGGGCACCAAAAGAACTTATATGTAAACCTTCCAACAGGAAAACCAATATTTATAAAACATGGACATGGTCATATATCATTGTTGTACACATTTATACCCGCTTCTTTATTTAACGAAACCATCTCAGAATCGTTATTCTAAAATTTCATTGATCACTTTTTATATAAGAATAAGATGTTGTGTCAGACAACTCTCCACAGGAGGCCAACTGACGTAGATATTAACAATTAATTCACACCTTCTATGTCGTTAATGATCCGTATATTTTTTTTAATAGTTTTAAATTACCTTACCAAAGTAAGGTAAGCAAAAGTATTGTTACTGTTGTATTTTCGGGTACACATTTTGTAACCACTACTCTTTATAATGCCCCTTATTACTTTTCATTTAAAAAAATTCTGACAATCTTTAACCAAATAATATTTTATTCACCTCTTATGTTTTGTATAAAAGAATGATTTTCGCAGTGACTTTCATTATGTTAAGCACGGCTCACTTTACATGTGTATAATGCCAGTGTACATCCGATACGACCAGTTTACTTACTTAACCTCCTTTCACAGATTTTGATTGGTTCCTAGCAGAAGTATTTTGTGTGTGTCTTGTTGGTAACTGTTCTGAGTATATTTAAATCAAAAATCCGTTTTTGCATTTTAGAACATTTTACTTGATCAATTTTGAGCGGCTTAACATTCAGTGGCAAATATTTTATACATGTTCAGGACAAATGAACACTATAAGGTTCATCGAACCATCTTAGCACAAATGGCAGTGTTGACATTTCAAAACTAAATCCGAGCACAGACACACCTGAACAACTAATAAAAGTTTTAAGTCACAGAAGGACCAGTGTATGTAAAAACTACATGCATTTTGTGATTTAGAAAAGTAGAACGTCTTTTATCAAATTTTGAGATTTTATTTATCCCTGCAGAAGATAGAAAAACAAACACAAGAATGAATTTCATTTATTATAATATTGTCCTCTCAGTTACACTGTTCAGGAACATATATATTAACATACTGTTCCAAGCATTGTTCAAACCATCTTTTGTTTCTAAAGGAAGTCCATTCACAGATATATATGACCTTATATTCCACATCTATCCTCATTTGAGTAATCATCAATTTAAATGCAAAGACTATATTCCCACCGTGCTAACTTAATAATCTTGACCACTCCTTGGATCCGATTGCTCTCTTTAACGGACGAAAAATATTAAGTGTGTATTAAACCATTTTGTTGAGTATTCATTTAGATCTGATAAAATGGTATATTTTGACAGTTTTTCCACCTACGTTTATGTATGTCGAAGACAAAAGTTTTAAAACTGTTTAATATGCAGATGTATCCTTATTCACAAAAATAGGTTTAATCAGACCTCCACTGAATGATCCACGAGTCAGTAATGAGGTGTATTCGTAACATACTATAACTTGTGCTTTGTTGTTTTATTGCAATAGTCTATGCGTACTATTTATTTTCTAAAACATGGATGCCTGTATCATACTTTAATTGCTCATTTTTAAAAGTTGACTTTTTGTGGACGTCATGACATGGCCACGTTTTCGTAGATTTTACTTTTTCCAGTGAAACATCATCTGTTGTAATCAATATTATTTGAACGTTTTGTGTATATTTTGATATATTTAGCTATGTTTAATAATGAACATGCGTTATAGTAAATCCTAAACAAACAAATTAAAAGCATCTTAGAAAACTTATAACTCTATGCAATTTAGGTAGTGTGACGATAGAGTTGTCTTTCTTTTAACGAAAGCTGAGATATGCTTCTTTTTCTTTCTTTCAAAGAGCCAATAACGATAGAGTTGTCTTTCTTTTAACGAAAGCTGAGATATGCTTCTTTTTCTTTCTTTCAAAGAGCCAATAACGGAGTAGAAATGTGATTGCTACAATATATAATAATAAATTTAGTTTTAGCCACAGAATCTAGTGATAGAAACATCGGTATAAGAGGGCTGAAAGTGGTATCGAGCTACACAACTCTTAAACAAATCAACAAAAACATATTTTAAGAATTAAAAATAAACAATTCAGGTGTATGAAAATAAAATTTCATAAGCAGACAGTGGTTATCTTTCTGCATATCGATTCATGTATTTTTCAAACCTAAAAAGTATATGACCTTCCAATAGTCTGTTTATTCACAACATGTCTGGACCTCGGAGTTAAAGGGTTAACTATTTAGCATAGAGAAATTTCTATGCTTGCCTCCCTCTGCTGTTTATTAGAATTTGTATGATGCATTTCGTATAGCACTTGTATCTTTTTATAAATAACGAACAGTAGAATACAGTAAAACCGTACTAAATGATGGTTGGTGATATGGTTTGTTGTATTGATTGCTGGTTGTTTATCATCCAGTGGCAGGTATTTCATACATCTTCAGGCAAGAACAAATTAACAATACATATAAAAGGTAGATCCTATAATGTGGCCGACAGTTCGCTATGAAGGTCGGCGAAAAGTTGGACTGCCGCCGGAAAATGAGGGTATATTAGATAGGGACAAAACTTTTGACTTGCAGCTAACAGGCCACCCATGGACCCTCAAACATGTAGTACAAGGTTTCTCAGCGTGCATAGAGCATGACAATCTCTCTGTTCATAAGGCATCATATTTGGTGTCCCCATCCTGCCCGGACAGTGCTTTATATTTACACATATCCTGTACATACAAACAGTAGCCCCGCTTTGGCAAGAGTATAAGTGCCGATGGGGAGATTCCCAAGTGAATATATTTTTTTTAATTCCTAGTCACCCTTGGGGGCAAGTGATATGGAAGACGAACTAACATTATATTGCTTCGCATGCAAAACCCACCTTATTACCTTGTATTTAAAGTCCACAATATGTCAAATTGGTCCAGGGTACACTTCGATCGTGATAAGCGTATTCAGAAATTTTGTCTGCGATCAAAGTTGACACACTATCCTTGTACGATGAACCAATGTGTATAATGTAATGGCACCTGTAAAACCCTGTACTGATAAGACTGGTTCAGACTAAATATAACACTAACGACATAGGTTGTATATATCTTATTGTTAAGGTTACGTTTGTTCCTGACATATATTTTTAATTTACATTTTCTTAATGGGTCTAAATTGTGCATATCAAGTTTGTTTTTACTACAGATCTTAAAACTAATATTTTATGTTATGTTACAGGTATAGGTACTTCTTATCTCTTGATACATTGAGTTAAGTACCATGCCGCTAAGTATGTGTTTTCATGCTTTAATTAAAAGCGCAAATCATCAACTTTTAAATCGACGACCTCTTGTCGTCAAATTATGTGCATATTTAAAAAAAAACACTATAAAATTAAAACAAGGATTTGTATAGTAAGACCTATACAAATCCTTGATTAAAATAAACCGAATAAGACTAAAACTCGATGCTCACACATGAATGCGTCATATATCCTTTTGTGAAAAGTACTTTTAAACGCCGTGTTGTTGTAGCTGATCTTTAAAAAAATAGTGATCAACGAAAGAACACGTACATCATTTTTTTTATTGGGAGACTAACTTACATGGATTATTTCTTCTTTTTTATGATACATGTACCCATCAAGTAAAGAGATTTAACTCCTGTACCATACTAATTTTAGTTTAATTTTGTAAAGATAAATGGTATTAACAATGATGCAATCTATATACATCTTGATTTGTTTTCTGATTTTCAGTTTAAATTTCTAAATTGATATAAATGATCTGTTCGAGATGCTTGTACTTAAAACTAAATCTGCAGTAAACTCTTAAACGATTTAAAGATTAAACAACTCAAACAAGTTTATTCTGGTTAATTCCGTTTGTAAAAATAAAATAAAAAATCTTTCCTTTATAGTAAACTAGGGAAATTTAAGAAGTACTACCGTGTTTTTCTACTTCTGGATTTATTTGTGGAACTGTCATTAACATGTATTTGTAATACAAATGAGAAGATCTTGTGTTTGAATTCGCTTCTCCGACTTCCAGACATGACCGTGTGTCTTTAACTAGTTTGTAAAGCATTTTTCATCATGTTGTGCGAGAGAGATCATGGACTCGATCCCTGGCCAGCCGGAAACAAAAGACTTCAAGAAAAATTAATTGTTTTACCAGCAAGTGCACATATATTTTTTTTAGTAAGATCAGAGACTGGCAGGGGTCGAAATTAGCGCTAGTCCGGTAGCCCGGGACTAGTAAAATTTGCGTCGGACCAGTAGATTTTGTCAGCTGGTGGTTCGGCGGACCAGTAGAAATTTGTCGATCTCCGTTTGTTTACAAAACAATTTACCTGTGAAATCAATTACACGGTACTGGGGGGTATTGCAAATGATCAAGTTAATTAATATCTCGGGTGAGCGTCCTTCACAACAATATAAAATGAGAATAAAGACTATATATTCCTTTGTCTAACTTATGTAAACGAAAGCATCAAAATAAAATTAAACGTCTGTCATTTATATTAGTGCTTGTCAAATTAATGTCATTTTTGCAGGACCAGTAGATTTGGAGCCGGACCAGTAGAGTTTTCAATCCACTGCTTACCATTCCGGATCACCTGATATCACCACCGGTTTTGGTGGGGTTCGTGTTGCTCAGTCTTTAGTTTTCTATGTCGTGTTATGTGTACATTTGCAGTTGTTTGAATGTTGGCTTTTTTTTTCTTTTACCATTTCGACTTGAATTAAGTTTGATTGTTCATTTTGTTTCTTTCGCCTGTCTCACGTTGATCTCCTTTTCAATGTGTTTTTTTAGTTAAAATGATGGGTAAATCAATATATCATCAAAATTTTTGCGTCCTAAATATGTGTCTATTATTGCCCACTTGACGGTTAACAGTCACCACCCAATCAGAGACCAATTCAAAACAAATAAAAATGTTCATAATTTCATAAAAATGCAAATACATGATTTTTTTTTTTTTTTATAAAAGTCCACAAATGCAGAACCTTTTACCCCCTTTACCATCATAGAAAGTTATCTATAAGTGTTACTTTTTATTTAAAATATTTTAACCAATATATCAACATTCGCAAAACAAATCTTGATAATGTCCATTCGAAAGAACAAGACTCCTGTAGATTTTCACCAAAAACTAAAAAATAGTACCCAGCTAAAAAATGTATTGCATTTAGAACTACAAATTCTTTTTATATTTGTTACGTAATATATATATAATATATCTAGCTAAAACCTGGAACTGCAAGATTTATAGATCATGTTTTCTTTCTTATCAATGTTCAAATTGTCTTTCATTCTGTCCTCCGATTGTTGAGAATGAGAAGAACCAAGAAAACATTATATTTATAGATTAGGAGATGAGTCATCTGTCAATCTAAAGGATATTAAGACTTTTAAACAACACAAACAGTTTTAGAATAATTATAGCTGCTTGCTTATCTTACAAAAGTAATCATTTCATCATTAACCAGTACTAGAACAACAACAACATCTCTGTCTTTCTTTCATCATTCCCTCTCCTTTTTTAGTATAGGTTAGTAATATTTATTTTGTTTATATTATAAATGCATGCTCATGTTCAATTTGTGTTGTTAAATATATTGTATTATGGAGAAGACTTTATAAGACTTTATAAGTGTGTCTGTTCCTTTTTGGTTTGAGCAAATAAAACATGTTTAAAATAAATCAGACGAATAGATTCTGAAAAAATGGATTGAAATTTGGACTGCCATTAGAAAAAAGTATATTAGCTTTGCTAAATGCAGATTTAAAGTCCCATGAAAGGCTTGCTGACAAGCTAGGTAGTAATCCGCACTATACCTCCTGGTACAAATTTAATGAAAATCACTGAATTTCTTGTATAGGAAAGTTAACTTGAAAGATTTTAACAGTTTTTGCTCAATGCTTATTTTTTCTTAGTAATGTTTTGTTGTCGATTTGTCTATTACTTATGACAATTATGATGTCTGTATTTTTCACTTTTCCTAACCCTGGTTATGTTTACTTTGAAACTCTAAAAAAAACAATCAACAAAGAGTAAAAAATTGGCCTTCATTTGATGCTTAGGTAACCATGGTATAAATTAGGGCTGGATACGTAATATGTTTAGGGTTTAGGTTCGGTTGAAACTTAACTTATAACATTACACTAAGGTAAAAGAGTAAGCGTTTAGTTCAGGATATGTTGTATATATGGACTATAGTAGTATACTTTTTTGCATAACTCCTTTAACGTAAACGAAGGCTTAACATTTATATCAAATAATGAACACAACATCTGAAAAATTCAGTTATTCAACATTTAATGATTTATAAATACGGACGCATATGACAGGGTGAAAATGCTCAAAAAGGTCGTTTTACATTTTCTTGTTTGTCTTGGATTGCTGTCATTGGCTTACATACACGCTTTTTATATATCTTGCCTTATAAAAACTTGAAACTGGGAATTATTCAGAGAAACAACAACTCGACCAAAGCAGCCAATGGGTCTTCAACACAGCGAGGAAATTCTGCAGATTGCTTTTTGCTGTTCCGATTATCAATTCAATACAATGGATGTTACCATCGTGTACAACACTGATACCTTTTGCATTCACATGCAACACCTATATATATGCGGTAATTGGACGTCAATTAGTAAATGTCATTATCTCCACTGTGGGCGAGTAAAGGCATTAATAGAACGAGCAAAAAAAAGTGCATTAAATTAAATTAAAAAATGTCTCACAATAACGGACTAGACTTTGATTATTGATTTTGAATAAACATTTCCTTTTGTACAACATCAAATTATTTTGCAACAATGCAGAATCTTAATTGCACTGTTATCGTAAATTAACATTTTTATAACCTTTGAATTTCTGAAACAACAATAACGAAAATTTATGATGAAAAAATTGTAAATTAATTGTGGAACAATACCAATTACACAAGATTGTTAGTAACATTTGACAATTTCATTGAACTGATTTTAACATTTTATAGCGTATGCCGGTATGGACTTAATTTTTAGGAAGTTCTGTTGTACTTAATTCTCCTGGATGAAACTGACATTGCATAATCTAAATACCAATTTGATATACGTCAAGTGGCAAATATTCCATTCAAGGTTAGAACGAGGACAAAAAGACGATAAATAGAATTAGTAGGTCCGGTAATAGACGTCGACCAAGATGATAAGCAGGTACTTTGGAATGCCGTTTGTGAAGAGAGTATATAAGATAGAGAGAGAAATAAAACCTATCAGCAAGCTATTAACGGACCTTTAAAAGAGTGGCTACAAGGATTTTGTTCTTCTTAAGAGCACGGCACTCTCTCTACGCGAAGCATCGTATTTATTGTCGTCAATCTGACCGAACGTGGCTACGAAGGAACTAATACATCTCGCCAAACATGATGCCTTACTTTGGCGAGAGTGTTACTGTCGGTCTGAAGAAGACGAGAGAATGACATCATTGAAAAACACCAGACAACCCTTAGACTGAGGCTGTTTATACACTATTTCTACACAAGAACATACCTGTACCAAGTCAAGAATATGACGGTTGTTTTTCATTGAATTAGGTTTGATGTGTTTGAGCATTTGATTTTGCCGTTTGATAAGATACTTTCCGTATTGAATTATCTTTTCAGTTCGGTATTTTTGTTATTCCACAGCTTTAAACTTCATTGCTGTCAGCTGTATGAACTTTATGTTTAATCCTTTGCATAAAGAGTCAAAGACTAAATAAACACAATGTATAATCGGAAATACCATAGAGCTACCATTATTTGTAACTAGAAGGACAGGCAACAACATCATCAAACAAAGAATACAAATATTTATTATAGAATTAATATATGAAATTCAACATTGAGCTACAAGAACCCCATGCACTTAAAGTATGCACACGAAAGCACTTGGGCTGATACAAAGTGCTTCAAAGGGGAAAATCAACAGTTCTGATCCACAAGCGACATACATAGTAATACTCGTTTATCTCTAAACGTCTATTTATTGAGTAAATATACATAATTATAATTAACATGAGTGTCTTGTCATTTTAGGGATGTTCAATCTCTGTATTATGAACAATACTGTTAACGTATTCAGGGTTATCATTCATCTCTTATCATATTCACTCTGGGGAAATAATATCACTCAGAATCCCATCCCGTTAAATTTAATACCGCTGGTTATTTTAGTAATAACAATATCTTCTTGGATCTTAGAGATAAAATTCTCCGATCGGAACAAAATATTATTTACGACTTTAGTTCTGTGGTACTGAATTCACCACAATCAAATGTGAGGTCCTCAAAGGTTTAGTTTTGGAGCATTTAATTGTTTTAGCTATGAAGTATACAGATAGATATTTTCATAAACCGTATACAATTCTATAACTGTATTAGTCGTGGTGTAGTGGTTAGTGCATCGGACTACTAACACAAAGATTCCTGGTTCGATTCCCGTTCGGCAGGATGAAAATTTCAGGGACTGAATTTTCGGTTCTCCCTTGACAACATTTGCGAGTATGGTCTTGAGGAAACGATGATAGTGCGTCGGAAGGGGACGATAAATGGCTGACCTGTGTTAAGAGAGCTCTTGCACGTTAAAGACACCCTTGTAGATTTTAAAAAAGAACAGGCTATTGCCGCTACAAGGCAACACTCGCACCGTCAAAGTGGAAAGGGATTAATGTAAGTTGCAAAACTTGTTTCCCAATCCACTATAAATAAATATATTTAAACTAACTATATTTTGTGACCTTGTCCCTGTATGCCATTCCCTTAAACCATGTTTTGAAGGTTGAAAGAGAAACAGTTTGTGTTTGTAAGTATCAGATGCAGATCCAAGATTTTAAAAAAAGGAGCCCAAACTATATAGGCCCTGTTAGGAGTGGAACATGTACATGTATTAGTTCTATACGGTGGGACTAGTACACTGTCCCTCCTAAAT
>CM034361.1:49648870-49671099 GCA_019925275.1 Mytilus edulis | reverse complement strand
ATGCATCATACACATTCTAATAAACAGCAGAGGGAGGCAAGCATGGAAACTCTATGCTAAATAGTTAACCCTTTAACTCCGAGGTCCAGACATGCTGTGAATAAACGGACTACCAATTTGAAAGGTCATATACATTTTTAGGTTTGAAAAATGCATGAATCGATATGCAGAAAGATAACCGCTGTCAGTGGCGGATCCATAACTTTTCCTAAAGGAGGGGGGGGGGCTCCAGTCATGCTTCAATGATTCCCTATATAATCAACCAAATTTTTCCCACGAAAGGGGGCCAGGACCCCCCTGGATCCGCCTATGACTGTCTGCTTATGTAATTCTATTTTCATACACCTGAATTGTTTATTTTCAATTCTTAAGATATGTTTTTATTGATTTGTTTAAGAGTTGTGTTGCCCGATACCACTTTCAACACTCTTAAATCGATGTTTCTATCACTAAATTCTGTGGCTAAAACTAAGTTTATTATTATATATTTTATTAAACGTAGCAATCACATTTCTACTCTGTTATTGGCTCTTTGAAAGAAAGAAAAAGAAGCATATCTCAGCTTTCGTTAAAAGAAAGACAACTCTATCGTCACACTACCTAAATTGCATAGAGTTATAAGTTTTCTAAGATGCTTTTAATTTGTTTGTTTAGGATTTACTATAATGCATGTCCATTATTAAACATAGCTAAATATATCAAAATATACACAAAACGTTCAAATAATATTGATAACAACAGATGATGTTTCACTGGAAAAGGTAAAATCTACGAAAACGTGGCCATGTCATGACGTCCACAAAAAGTCAACTTTTAAAAATGAGCAATTAAAGTATGATACAGGCATCCATGTTTTAGAAAATGAATAGTACGCATAGACTATTGCAATAAAACAACAAAGCACCAGTTAACAGTTTGTAACGAATACACCTCTTTACTGACTCATGGATCATTTGGAGGTCTGATTAAACCTATTTTCGTGAATAAGGATACATCTGCATATTAAACACAGTTTTAAAACTTTTGTCTTCGACATACATAAACGTAGGTGGAAAAACTGTCAAAATATACGCAATTTATCAGATTTAAATGAATACTCAACAAGATTGTTTAATACACACGTAATATTTTTCGTCCGTTAAGGAGAGCAGCCGGATTCAAGGAGTGGTCAAGATTATTAAATAAGCACGGTGAAAATAATAGTCTTTGCATTTAAATTGATGATTACTCAAATGAGGTAAGATGTGGAATATAAGGTCATATCTGTGAATGGACTCCTATTAGAAACAAAAGATGGTTTGAACAATGCTGGGAACAGTATATTAATATATATGTTCCTGAACAGTGTAACTGAGAGGACAATATTATAATAAATGAAATTCATTCTTGTGTTTGTTTTTCTATCTTCTGCAGGGATAAATAAAATCTCAAAATTTGATAAAAGACGTTTCTTTTTTTTCTAAAGCACAAAATGCATGTAGTTTTTACATACACTGGTCCTTCTGTGACTTAAAACTTTTATCAGTTTTTCAGGTGTGACTTAGCTCGGATTTTGGTTTTGAAATGTCAACACTGCCATTTGTGCTAAGATGGTTCGATGAACCTTATAGTGTTCATTCGTCCTGAACATGCATAAAACATTTGCCACTGAAAGTTAAGCCGCTAAAAATCGATCAAGTAAAATGTTCTAAAATTGCAAAAACGGATTTTTGATTTAAATATACTCAGAACAGTTACCAACAAGACACACACAAAATCCTTCTGCTAGGAACCAATCAAAATCTGTGAAAGGAGGTTAAGTAAGTATACTGGTTGTATCGGATGTACACTGGCATTATACACATGTAAAGTGCGCCGTGCTTAACATAATGAAAGTCACTGCGAAAATCATTCTTTTATACAAAACATAAGAGGTGAATAAAATATTATTTGGTTAAAGATTGTCAGAAATTTTTTAAATGAAAAGTAATAAGGGGCGTTATGAAGAGTAGTGGTTACAAAATGGGTACCCGAAAATACAACAGTAACAATAATTTTGCTTACCTTACTTTGATAAGGTAATTTAAAACTATTAAAAAAATATATACGGATCATTAACGACATAGAAGGTGTGAATTAATTGTTAATATCTATGTCAGTTGGCCTCCTGTGGAGAGTTGTCTGACACCACATCTTATTCTTATATAAAAAGTGCTCAATGAAATTTTAGAATAACGATTCTGAGATGGTTTCGTTAAATAAAGAAGCGGGTATAAATGTGTATAACAATAATATATGACCATGTCCATGTTTTATAAATATTGGTTTTCCTGTTGGAATTGGTTTACATAAGTTCTTTTGATGCCCTTTATAGCTTGTTGTTCCGTGTGAGCCAAGGATCGGTGCTAAAGACCGTACTTTGACCTATAATAGTTTACACATTCTGACTTGGACGGAAGGTTTTCTCATAGGCACTCATACAATGTACCACATCTTATGTCCATGTCATCACAAATTTTAGTAGCTTAAAACCAAAAAAATCATCCAAAGATTCAAATCTGTATACAAATATTTTTAATTCATCAATTTAATATATTACTATTTTTCTGTAAATACATGAAAACTGTACACTAAATATACCACATTGTACATTTGCTCAGTTTAAGTACATCTGCTTAAAGTATCATGTATACAATATATTTCTATTGGTAAAAATATTTGCAAAATGACTGCTTTCTATTGGACATTCTTTATTACATAAGATCTTCTAATGATACATTATCTACTTTGTAATTCAATTTTTATATCTCCTTTGATTATTACAGTAAAAAGTAAAGATGTTTAATTATATCTATAATATCAATTTATCGTGAAAGAAACGAAGTTATGAAAATACCATTGTTTCACGATACCAATATTTCAAATATTTAATAAACATTTTCCAAAATTAAAGACAAAAAGTCTTACAGATTTGATAAAAGTACTGTATACATGTAATATATTTTGAATATTGCACATGCTCCAGGATAAACAACTAGGTGTTATGCCCTTTAAGAGTAATTTGTTGACATTTATGACAAAGATGACATATTGTATATATATAATGGTCTATAATTTATGACCAATTGCAAACGTCTAAGAAGTATACATTTTGCACACTGTCAGATTTGTGATGGTGTTGGGTTGTTGTCTCGATAGCATTAATATGATTATTAATGGTATTGTCAATGATTATTGTTAATCTCAGACTTTTTATTCATATTCATAAAAATCTACAGAAATCCATATAATTATACAAATTGAATACCTATTAGACCATTTTTGCCTAAAATTGATAGGGAAGCGTTGTAAAATGCTACAATATCTTGAGTATTAAGAATATTCATTTCCTAATTTGCTCGTTACCAAAACCATGGAGAAACAATGGTTAAAAAATTAAATGTTATATGTACGTGTTTTCGGTAATGCCCATACAGAATATTAAATTATAACAGTAATAACAATTCGTATATGAAATATTGAAATTACAACAATTTTTATAAATATCTGTAACCTCCCACCTAATAATCACAGCTGTTACTAATTTGGATACGATATACATATATGTATGAAATCATGTTAATATAAAATCAATGCCCATTTATTTCATTTGATAGGAACTGGCTAGTTTTGTGATAAATTACACATTTTATCTCGATTTCGTTCATCTATTACATAATTCATTATTTATATCTGTTCATATGTATACCCAGATTTTCTAAAACACGGGCAACAAAAAAATGTCGTTGCCGAAGATTTTTGGGGAATCCCATGGTATGCTTTAGTGTCCCAGGCATACACGTGAACTTGAGAAAATTTCGTACCACGCATAGCAACAACTAGTTTTTCGTGGTGTATTCCAATGTTCGTTGGTTTCACGTCCATTCCGAATTCGTAGGTATTACTAACTGGACACGTGATGAAGTCTCCCTCTGGTGAGAACATCTGTACTCGGAAATTATTGGCATCTGCAACGTAGATGTTGTCATGTTCATCGACGCAGACGCCCATTGGGTAAAACAATTCGCCATTTTCAGAACCTTGGTTTCCTATTGTCAGAAGAATTGTTCCATCGTTTTTATGAACCTTCACTCTGTGGTTCCCACTGTCGGATACGATGACGTTATTTTTACTATTTGTGCAAACGTAGTACGGTAAAAGAAAGTGATTAAGGCCACTCCCACGTGACCCAAATTTGAATGACGGTTGTTTCCTTTCCGTGAAAAATTGAACGTTGTTTTGTTGTAAACTTGTCACAATAATTTTATCTTGTCTCGTTACTGTAATACCAAAGGGGTTATCATATTTATAGAAAGATCCGAAAGAACCAATAAGTCGTCCATCTAACCCATATTCTCGGATGTTATTAGATCCAGCGCGACTAACAGACACCAGAACTGTTCCAGCTCTTGTCAATGTGACGTCACGTATCGAACAATCGCACACAAATTCACATCTGAATTCGCCTCGTAAAGAGTAAACCAAAACTTTGTTTAAACTACAGTCTGCAATAACAATGTCGTCTGTTACCTTGGAGATAGTAAGTCCTGAAACATGAACCAAACCTTGTTGTCCAACACCGAAATGTCCGAACTGAATCAACAGCCTCGCGTCTTTGTGGTTTGTAAATAATACACGTTCTTTACCCGGCTGAAGAACTGATGTTAGTTCAGTAATACTATTCCTACCATAACTACCAGACAGTTCTTTGGCGCTTATTTCCCCGCCGCTAGATTCGACTGTATTTTGTAAACTTTTGATGAAATAATTGTCAGGAAATCCACTTATTCCATTTTGAGGAACATAAATGATCTGAAAAAAATATTACATGTTTGTGATTATTACACTACAGAAAAAGCTCTGATATGAAGGATTTCCCGTAAATCACTCAATGAAGTTTATCCCTTGTGGTAGTTTAGAATGGTGTACAAAGGGCTGGGTTGGATTGGGTTGCTCTGCATGTGACCAATGAAAGAGTCCAATACCGGACACCTAGGACATGTCTTTGCGTCTGGTTCGATATATGATGAACTTGTTCGGATTTTTATTGAAGTGAATAAGATGGATATTTTCAACATTATATAATATATAAAAAGACATGGACAGCAATAATGTATAAAATAGAAATGTTTTGAAAAATGTCGATTTAATTGACTACTTCAAAGTGATCAAAATTAATTCTGAAAGTTTTAATTTTTATGGAATCAATTCTAAAATAAAAGTTCATCCGGTGACCCTGTTTTATAAATTGTACTGAAAAGACTATATATATGAAATGCAATTACAATATACAGACAAAGTAATTCTTCTATATCAGGAGATGGCTCTGTAATCAATAATACTGACTTGCTTATATATTAGGTCACAACGTACAGCGTCAAACAAAAAGACTGAAGATGAGTGTGAACGTAGGCAGGTACAGAGTGGCACCTGCCTAAGCTATTTAATCTTATTTAAATAACATGTATGGTTTCACTATGCCTATAATCTCCAACGAGTACGTGAGCTAAGAAAGATCAGACATTTTATTCAGATTGAACAGTATTTATATTTAACCGAGGCTATTGAACTATCATAACTATGATTGAACTCAACAGTCGACAGTTATCCCAAATTGCAGTAACTGAATACGTCAGTTATTTCATGTAAAAAGGATCACGACAACTAATGTTTTATACTTCAACTTCTCCAAGTCGACGACAAAGCTACAATATTAATGAAAATTTTAACATACGAAAACTGCCAGGTAATTGAAAAATGTTCATAATCGAAAGATTGGGGTTTCTTCATATGATTCGAATATTCCATACAAGTATTAGATATTGTACCGAAGTCTTCAAAAGTAAACAGGTATCAATAGTACGATGTGTCAAATTCTAAACTGCCTTTCAAAATTGCGCATTTGTTTTCATTTACGAATATAGGATCATGTGTAAGAGCTTGTTTTGTGTAATGTAGAAGCAGATAAACTTTTAAACTTCGGTAAATTGTTTACTTAAGTAGAATGTATATGCACTGGTTTTCATATATTTATAAGTTTATTGGGGAGTCTTTTATGGGCCTCTCAAACAAAATGTCAATTAAACCAGTCTTACTTATAAATTTTCTTTTTTTCTTTTTTAATACAAAACTCTGGAAGGATGTACATACTGTCGCTAAAGATTATTTGCTCATATTTATTATATTTATTATTCAAATCACATTTCAATACCTTGTGAAAAAAACACACACAGCGGCTCAGTTAAATTACCCGAACGCAAATTTAGACACAAAGTGAAAGTAGAGTTAATTATTTATGTATATATATATATATATATATAACGTTTTTCCTTAATCAGTTAATATGTATAACTATAATATACCTGTCTGCAAACTGGACAAGGAAAATGACCAAGATTTTCATAGCGGCTAACAATATAATCCCGAATACAATCCTCACAAAATGAATGTAAACACGAGAGAGCTTTTGGCCTTGTGAAGGTCTGTAAACATATTGGACACGATAGGAAAGATTCTTGTATTTCACCAACAAGTGTGTTACTAGCCATCACATTTAAATAATATTACACCTTTCTCTTGGTGTCGCATTTGCACAATATAGATTATATATGACTGTGTAATAGCCACATGACAGCCGGAAATTTTCGAGTACATGTGTTTACAGTTTTTATCATCAAAACAGAACGATAACTGCAGAGAAAGCTTTTAGCACATCTATTTATAGTTACATTGAAGTTGCATTCTAAAAATAGTCTTACATTACCTTTAACATTTTTCCCTTTTAAATCCGAAGTAAAAAATCAGGAAATAGCAATGACCGACCAACGTCCTTTATGGCTTTTAGATAAATAATATTTAAAAGGTCGATCTATTGTTTTGTGAAACATAGTTCAAGTGTACATACCAGATCATACCACACTCACATGAAACCCAAACAATATGGGACTGAAATAATGGTTACATTTTTACCTACGTAATATTTTTTTAAATCATATGAAAAGGGTTGGGTAACAGAACCCCAGCGGCACCCCTTAGCAATTAAGTAATGAAGTAGCCTCCCGAGATAGCATTTATAAAAGCCGTTGTGAAAACGATTTGCTTAATATTTTAAAATAACTTTTCCGTTTTAAAAAAATATATATAAAGATTTTTAAATATAAATTAAAAGGGAATAGATTCCCAACATCGGCTTGTAATATTATGTTTTTATTTGATCTATATTTTAATTTAGAATCGCTATTGTGCAATGCTTAAATCGTAATGATGTTATATAATTATGATTTCTATCTATAATACATATCTTTTCTTGTGAGTCTTATCCTTATCTTGCAGGCCAGCCAGTATAAAGACAGTATAAGTGTCTTGGCAAATTCCATTTCTTCTGCACGGTGAAGTAATGTACAGTACATCTGAGTTCATAGTAATCGGCATTTTTTCATATGTATGAACTGGAGTTTCTTCAGACACTTGTCAACCACAAGATGATAAAAGAAGCCAGATCATTTAATTTCAAATTCAGATTTATTTATGATTTACTTTTCATTTACAATCCAACTTTTCTGATTTGGTTCCATTAATGTATCCCCAAGAACTAAAAATTAAAGAAACAACAAACACGGCTTCCTCCGCTCAGACTTATACCTCTAATTTGACATACAAGTTAATCTTAGTACAAGAATCTATGACAAACGAGACGATTTTAATTTTGAAATTATCAACGCCCACACCAATATACAAACTTCACCTGCAAATGGGATATTATACATTTCCCAACTTATTCGGTATTCAAGACCATGCTGCAACTATACTCAGACTTTGTAAAACGTCACCAGTGTCTGAGCAGAAAGTTGATGAACCAGGGTTATGTCAAAGAACGTCTCTTGCTTTTTCTAAAAAAAAAGGTTCACCTGGAGGTACCTTGTTGATAAATATTCCGTATCAACTTCTCAAATAATACTTGATGGTCTAAAAGTATAGATTATGGGTACAGACGTTGTTTGTCATCTTGATAACTTGTTATAGTACTATTCTTTTATTTGTCTTTATGAATATTACTTTCACTGTTTAGTCTGTTTTTGGTCTGTACTTAAACATGTTAAACATCCCGTCATTTTGTTTTGTTCTGTGATTATTTTTGTATAATTATCTTTCATTCTTGCTATTATGCTTTGTCGATATGCTTTTTTTTTGTGTTTCTTTGATATATATGACGTGGATCTGTACTTGTACATCCCGTCATTGTGTTATTGTGCAATGATGATAAATGTTTGTTTCCATACTAAGTCTTGTTTGTTTTATGCTGATCAAGATAATAACACAATGTTAGCTGCTGTACCCCTATTTTTGGCATTTTTACATTTTATGTCTGTTTGTTTTTTTCACGCATCGTTGTCAATATAATGGATTTTTATGCGACTGTCATACAAGTGAGAGGTTAAGCTTACTTTCACCCAAGGTTTAATTCACAATTTTTTGTTTAAGAAAATGCCTGTACCAAGTCAGGAATATGACAGTTGTTGTCCATTCGTTTGATGTGTTTGAGCTTAAATTGATTATGCAATATAAGTAGGGTCTTTCCGTTTTGAATTTAAACTGAAAGTATACACTTGAATGTGAGATTATGAAACTCATTTATGTAGTTTCATCTGACTGGTCTTCAAAAATAAAGAAGTATTGCATTTGACTGACTAAGGACAGTCATGTATAATAATGGGTAAAATGGGTAAAAGCCTTGTTCAAAAGTAATATATAAAACCTTTGTTAGCCATTGTAAGTAACTATCATCTGTGTCATATTTCTTGACGGGAACATGATAATAAAGTGGTATCCTAAACGACATCTTTAAGTATTTATAGATTTCAATTCTGATTCGTTAAAAGTATTCAAAAACAGCATAGGCGGATCCAGGGGGGCCTTGGGGCCCGCCCCCCCTTTGGTTGATTATATAGGGAATCATTGAAGCATGACTTGAGCGGGCCCCCCCCCCCCCCCCGCCCCTTAGGTCAGTCAGCGGGCCCCCCCCCCTTAGGAAAAGTTCTGGATCCGCCACTGAACAGGATTTATAAACGAAAATTCTTAGTACGTGTAGTCTGTTTCTTGTATACTCAAATACGTTTGACATTCAAACTTTCAGTTCTTTCCATATATTAACATGTTCTTAGCTTAATGTTCAATAAGTCAGTATTTGCAACTGTTATTCATATTAATTGTTTAAATCAAGCATAATAATTTGATTTCCATCTACTATCCATAAACGATCACCAAAAATCGCAATAGCCGTTGGTTTATCTAGTCCGTTTCTGGCATCAGCTATACATTCTTTATATTCTAAGTCTTTGTCCAGAACATAAACACTATGATGTCTAATGTCGGATACAAATACATTATTATTGTTTGTACATATTCCATGACATTCAAAATGTAAAGAAGGTTGATATCCAAATATTCCATAAAATGATTTTATACTTTCACATTTATCATTGACTGCTTTTAAAACATTAATATAATGCAAGTTATCATTTTCGTACGACAATTTTTGATATAAAACGCACACATTTGAATCATCGTTTTGCATGATTAAACATGGCTCGTTCATACTTGACGTATAGAAATTTAATTCTGCGATCAAAATGCCTTCTTTGTTCATTTGTAAAATACGATTGGTATAACCTGTCGGTCGATCATTTGTATAATATCTCCGTTGCTCTTTTGTCGATATAAGATAAACTGTCAATAAGTCGTCGTTTGAATTACAGAAGCAATACGGTATCATATCCTTATCGTGAGAATTTCCTATGTTGGCAAATCTTGCTAGTCGTTTGTTTTTAAGGAGTTTCATTATGACTTTACTGTTATTTCTCAGAATCAAAACACATCCTTTCTTTAAAACAGCAATGTCATCAGCATCGTCTGCATATACCGTGTCTTCTAAAGATTGATTAACCATCTTGTGCAATTGGCGGTCAGCAAGAATCCAAGCATCAGTTTGAGATATAGGACATATTTTCTTAATGCGTCCTATTTCTTTGTTAAGTTTACAAATTTGTAACGAGTTGTGATCTTTTATTTCGTCAGATGATCTTTCTATTGAATCTTCATCAACGTCGTCTTCTGCATCAAACCACTCATCTTCTGTGTTAACATCAATGGAATCCTCTGTTTGTGTCGAAACAGAAACATGTTTCTGTGGGGAAAATTTCATTGATTCGGTGACGCCAATTTTAACCTCGGTTATATCATTTACACATTTCACGTCCGTGTTGAAATTTGGCCTCCGATACTTTTTTATGTTGTCACAAGCAACAGTGCATGCTTTTAATTCGGAAAGGACATTAATCATTTCCTCGAGTTTATATTCAGGAAGTTTATCCACATCAAATCTATTGAAGTCAGATTGCAAATTTTCGACACGCGTTGTCAACTCTTGTGACGACATCTTGAAGTTTTTGAATATAGTATGAAGTTCTGATAAAAGACTTTTCTCATGCAAGATGATTTGTTCCCTCATTTGTTCTGCGTTTGTCTTAATGTGTTGTTCTATTATACCTTCATCTATCGTTAACTGTCTCCAACTTTTATCGATAATGTCACTAAACTCGTCGATATATTTTATACAATTATCCTTTTCAGAAAATAAAACACCGATTTGATTGCGAATATCCTCTTCGGCGTCTTGTAATCGACAAAGAAAATGTTTTTTCGTGAAATTCTCCTAAGCACTCGAAACAAACAAAATCATGGCAATCATTGCAATAGAGCTGATATGTTTCCTTAGAATGAAATCTGCAGTAGAAGGTTGGTTCAAATTTACATGTATTCAATAACTTATCCGCCATTATGCTGCTCATTTGATAAAAAATCTATTTTAATGATATGTACAAGGTGATCTACAAATCTATAAGTCTCGTCGGATATCGATTTGCACTGGGGTTTTGTATAAATAGATTTTCATATGATACCATACAAATTAATAACACTATGACTTCTTTTGTTTTTATATGTATTTTTTTTTTAATGTTTTAAATTATCAATGACCTGATTTTACACAAAACATCTTAGGTACACTTAGCATTTAGTTGTTTAGTGCTATGTCATTTGGTCTCTGAAGAAGACTTGTCTCAGAGGCAGTCATACATAATTATTTTTTTCATATTGAATTTACCCCTTATTGGACAGTGTATATAATTATGTAGTTACTGTGTTTGATAGATGCCGTTTGGTAGGATATGAACCTAACATCTTTTTTGTTTTAGTAAACCGATGTTCACTTTCGAAATGAACTAATGCATTAAATTCAGACAAAATCGGTTTTAATGCAGTGGCGGATCCAGGAGGGAGGGGGAGGGGTTACAACCTCCCCCTTTTTTTTGGCAAATCAATGCATTTGAATGGGAGCATATAGTTGGAATCCCCCTTTACTCTGTGTTGGGAACCTCCCTTTTTAAAATGGCTGGATCCGCCACTGTAATGGTTATGTTATCTTACAAATAACAATTCATGGAAAAAATGTAAACATACATCATATAGTGATCTGTGATGAGTTAATATATGTTTTATGATATCTTCATTAAGAAGGAGAACGGCAAGCTCTTTAATTTAGTGTCCATTTTCGTATGAATCAAAATTATGGTAAATGACGATTGATTGAAATTCGAGGAGAAGAGGATGTTGTAAATTAATATATATCCTGACATTATATGACCTGACAAAAACACCTTGGTATTCTGTTCAATACAATGTAGTAAATAACTTCTTTCTGAAGTGCAAACACATTTGTTTGCTGAAAAAAAATCTCATAGTCATTCCAAATTCTATAATTGTTCAGTTTCAACTTGCTATGGGCTTAATTTATGGCTTTTTCAATTTCAACAATATCTAAATGTATAAAACATTTGTTATCAATCAATTCAGTACCGACGTATTGACTTCTCACTAAGCTGATGATACAATCGGTAATTGAAAGTCCACCAGTAGCGGTATCGATCCAGTGTTTTAAAAAGTCGAAAACCACACTTTATAAATTTCATGCATCCGAAGCGCATATCATAACTACCGTCATCAGGAATTTTCAAGGTCGAATACTTGAACGCCAAAGATATTTAAGATATTGAACATTTAAAAGCTATATATATATGATCATAAAATAACGGCGATGTTGATGATATAGTCTATAAATATTGACACGATGCATAATAACTAATGGATCCTTTGAATACACTTATTTCAAAATTAGATAACATGTTTTAATATTGCGTTATAGGTACAAACACTTGTTTTGTTTTTGAAAAATCAAAACATATTTAAAACATTAAAGCAATGCTCCTACATCCTTGTCAGTACTGGTTATTTATACCGTGACATTTAGGGGTATTTAAACTAAATCCGCTGAATGTTGATATTTAGGTCTGATAGAACCTGAGTTATTCATTAGTTGTAATCTGCTTTGAACTAGCTTTTTGGATAAAGCCAATTGCTGATTTTTACAGTTTTTCGTATGTTTATTTAAATTATGCTGTTTTACCACTTCCTTGGGTAATGATATGGTTAACGGTTCAAAACGATTTACCCCCGCCACATTTCGTACGTGTTTTGTTTTGTTGTTGTTTTTTTTTAATATGAAACCTGTACTACAGTGAACTATATTATTAGAAATTAGGCCGTTACATTGTTTTTTCGTTTGAACTGTTTCATATTTTCATGTCAAGGCCTTTTACAGTCGCAAATACGTTTTTTGTTCTCATTATTAAAGGTCAAACGGTGGCCTATAATTGATTAATACCACTTCAATTAAACTCTAGCGTATAGTTTCATTGGTACATAAACCATATCTCCTCATTTGTATACTAAAACAAATATTCAAACCCAGCTAAGGACAGCTTTTCATGAGGGGGTTCAAACTTCAATTTCTTATTAATATCATATCAATTCATAAACGGACAATTTGGAAAGTTTTGTGTATAAATTATGTCAATTCCAAAGTACCAAAGTACTGACTACTGGGTCATTGATACCATCCGAGAGGAAAACTTCCATCAACCCAATGCTTGTAAAACAATCAAAAAAGTTACTAGGCTTATAATTGTGTACTTTAGACGCACGGACTCAAGATTGACGTTCGAATTACGTTAAAAGGCCAAATGAAAGACGAATTTGAAGAGCGTTGACGACCAAAACTGCCAATAGATTTTTCCAAATACAGGTAATCTATTCCTGGGTTAGAAAATCCGTGGTATTTCGAACAATTCAAAGTTGTGTAAACTTTACTTTTTTATTTTTTATTTTTGGTGGAGTTCGTGTTGCTTATTCTTTAGTTTTCTATATTGTGTCATGTGTTCTATTGTTTGTCTATTGTCTTCTTTTTTTAAGTTAGTTTATTTTCGATTTTTGGGTCTGACTGTCACTCTGGTATCTTTCGTCCCTCTTTTAAAGAACGGTCGTTTCGGATCTTTTTTTAATGCATTCAAGCATATTCTACTTATTTGTAAAACGATTCCGGTGTTAATTCTTTTTTTTTGTTAATATACTTAAGTTACGCAAACATAAAATAGAAAAATTAACAAACAAAAAATGGTCTTCGATGTTAAACATAAATTTGGTTGAAATAAATATGTAAATGACAGTTCACAATAGTCTTATCACAACATGCCGTTCGATCAAGTATGCTAAATGTAAATAGAACAGCATCGCATGCACCTAGCAAAAGACACTACAATTGGTACCTATGATGAGATTATTCACCTTAGCGATAAACAAACATGTGTCAATGAATTAAAATTTAATTAACCTGAGCCTCTTATATGTTTGATTTGATGTAAGGGTTTTTGTCTTGGTTTAAGCAATTCCAGTGTATGTTTATCTTACAAGTAATCAAGAAGTGTTTTAACATAGTTAAATATACAGCCAAAATACTCTAGAGCTTGCTCTACATGTTCGTTTTCTCGTTGTTAACCTCATTATTAGATTATTTTATTTACCTCTTTGACTTTGAAATATTTGGCTTTTTTGAGTTCTGGGGAAGGTAAAAAAATACCAGAAATGCTTTTTAGACGAATGGTATTTATTTAAGTTTAATTTTACATTAATATCAATTTTTCCCTTGAAATAACCTTTCCAATGCCAAATAAGTTTGAAATCAAATTGGTTAGCCATTTCCATGCCTCGTTTAAAGTTGAATATCGACTAAAATGTAATTCATTATAATTTGTATGATTCAAATCTAAAATGAAAATTTGATCTCCATCTGCTATCCATAGGTAATCACTATATATTGCAATAGCTGTTGGTTTATTTAGTCCGTCTCTTGCATCTACTACACATTTTGTATATTTTAAATTTTTGTCCAGTGCATAAACACTGTGATGCCGAATGTCCGATACAAATATGTTCCCCTTGTTTGAACAGATTCCGTGGGGTTCGAAGTTTTGAGTCGGATTATACCCAATTATGCAATTAAATTATTTTGCCTCTATATATTCGTATTTGGCCTTTTCAAAAAGTTTAACATTATTAAGCACTCTTAAGTTGTCCGCAACATATAGAATACACAATGCTGATTTGACAAAATGCATGATATATGGTTTTTCTAACTGAAAGGTAGGAATGTTAAATTGTCCGGTAATAATGCCGTTCTTGTTTATGTGTACAACAAAACTTTCATAGTTACCATATATGTCACATGATTTCGAAGAAAAATAAACTGTCTATAAATAGTCAATTGAACTACAGAAACAGTAAGGTAACATAGAATTATTACCGACGTTTGCAAATCTTAGTAATCGTCTGTTTGTGAGAAGTTTGATTATGATTGTATTTTTAATTCTCAGAATCAAAACACACCCGTCCTTTAAAACAACAATGTCGTCTGCATCGTCTGCATACATTATGTCTTCTAAATATTGATTTGTCATCTTATATAATTTTCGGTCAGCAAGAACCCACGCATCAATGTAATTTATAGGACATATTTTCTTTATGCGTCCTATGTCTTTGTTAAGTTTATAAACGTGTAACGGGTTGTCATCTTTTTATTTCGTCGGATGATTTTCCAATTGCATCTTCATCAATGACAATGTCGTCTTCGGCTTCAAACCATTCATCTTCTGTGTCTGAATTACCAGGATCATCTGTTTGTGTTGATACAGAAATATGTATCTTCGGGGAAATATTTATTGATTCAGATGGCTTCTGATTTTTTTTCATTTTGTCACAAGCACTTAAATTCAGAAAGAACATTAATCATTTCCTCCAGTTTATATTCAGTTTATCCACATCAAATTTAGAGACGTCAAATTGCAGATTTTTGACACTAGTTTTTAAATCCTGTGACAATATCATGAAGTTTTTGAACATAGTATGAAGTTCTGATAACATATATGTCTCATGTACACTGATTTGTTCCTTCATTTGTTCTACATTTGTCTTCATTTGGTATAACCTTCACCGATCGTTAAATGTCTCCTATTTTTATCTGTTATGTCACTTAACTTTTCAATATTTTTTAAACTGTTGTCGATTATGGAAAATGAAAAACCGCTTTGTTTGCAGATATCATCTTCGGCGTCCTGTAATCAACAAAGAAAATGTGTTTTGTGAAATTCCCCTAGGCACTCGAAACAAACAAAATCATGTTAATCCTTGCAATACAGCTAATACGTTTCCTTAGTAGGAAATCTGCAGAGGAAGGTTGATTCTAATTACCTGTATTTGATATGTTATCCGCCATTATGATTTGAATTTGTTCATTTCTGTATTAATCGTGTGTATGTATACAAGGTGGGTCTTATTTTGTATCTAAATAAAGGCAACAGTAATATACCGCTGTTCGAAATTCATAAATCGATTGAGAAAAAAAAACAAATCCGGGTTCCAAACAAAAACTGAGGGAAACGCATCAAATATAAGAGGAGAACTACGACACAACAGAAACACAACATTAAAATGTAACACATACAGATACGAACTATAATATAACAATGGCCATAGTCCTAACTTGGTACAGGACATTTTAATAAAATAAAATGGTGGGTTGAACCTGGTTTTGTGGCATGCCAAACCTTCCGCATTAATGGCGATGTTGAATATAACATTAAAATGACAACATCACATGACAGGAGTACAATACTATTATGTTGTTTGAATACAATACAAATAAATGGGAGATTAATATTTGAGAAACGAGCTTTATGTGATTGAAATATATATGTCCCTGTGCATAGCCTTGCTTTTATTACTGCTTTCCTGAGTAATATTTGGTGGTAGACTATTCTAGACAGTATGAGGTTTTTCAGTGTCTAAATTAAGGATACAGAGAAATTTTAGTGTTGTCTTGCTATTGGCGTCCCTTTAGGAAAGATTATCTACGTCTACGTTTACATATCTGACTCATTCTCTAGTATTATAGTCTACTAGGGATACTACAACAAATACAGTTAAATATGCCACGTATCTTGGCTTACATCCAGATACTGACAATCAAGTTAGTTGAGAACAAATTTTACGACAAAAGCGTTGATTTGATATATGTTTAAAAAGTGGGTTCGTGTTGCTCAGGGGTTTTCTTGTGGACTTGTTTGTTTTCCGTCATTTTTCAATTTTTATCAATCACGTTACATCCAAAAGGAGAACGTCTATAAATAATCAGTAACTTTTAGTCGTGATTCCAAAGTAAGTTTGCAAATTGAATTAAACAAAAGTAAAAACAAATGATTTCAACAAAAACGAAAATTTGAACGCATTTGTCATTCGTCCGTTTGTTTTTTTCTCGTATTCATAAAAGAAATATTATCAAAAGTTTGAAAGCTTTAATCATGTTTATATTGTTTGTTACATTTCATTGTAATTCCTTTAAGGGAATTGTGACGACTATTCTTGCGAGAGTTGCAACAAAATGTATCGATAATTATTTTGTTTTAATATAATGACTTGTGTATTATTGTATTATAATTATATAGTAATTTCTCTGTGTATATATATGTTTATGAGAATGAAAATATTCGTTTGTATTTTAAAAATATATGCTTATGGGTTATTGTTACATTCGGTGTGGATAAATATTAAACACATCTTATAGAAACACAGCTTCTTACAAATGTCAAAGAATTAAAATTACTCCATCAAAAAGAAAATACCCCTATTTACATCTATAGGCGGGTTTTTTAACACTTGTTATAACATTTCAGCCTAGAACTGCCTTTGTGCAGTTCAAAGCTGGTATGCATAATTAAGGTCACTTAATGCATTTTGGTGAACATAAAAGATTCCTTAACTGTATGTTCACAAAGAATAAAGCCAATTATGTGCCTCTTTTTTTATTGTTATACACAACTTCAAAGTTTTCTTTTTTCATACAACCTGAATTTTCAAGTATTTGATTTTGATGATGGTACAATCTTACTATCAAAAATTAGTAATACGTTATTCAATGTTTTATCTCTCAAATTTCAATAAGAAGTTTAAAATTAACATACATTACATAAAGTTAAGCTCGCTGACAGTAAAAGAGAGACGAAAGATATCAGAGGGACAGTCAAACTCATAAATCGAAAATAAACTGACAACGCCATTGCTAAAAACGAAAAAGACAAACAGACAAACAATAGTACACATGACACAACATAAAAACTAAAGAATAAGCAACCGCGGATACTCTTAGATCTGCACGTTATATGTGTTTTTTGTTGTGGGGATGTACCCACCCATGTCCATGTGTGTTTGATCTTTTCATTTGTATCCATCTTATCAGTTGATCCTTTTTCAACTGGTTTTATGTTTATTCTTATGTGGTACTGTTGCACCACTGCCAAATGTAAGTGGAGCTTAGGCGCCTTCAAACGAGATTAACCCTGTAACATTCTGTATGTGCCTGTTTCAAGTCAAATGTCTGTAATTTGTGAACGTGGTTGAAGTTTGTTGTTGTTTAACATATTTGTTCTTTGTTCATTATTTTGTAGATAAATTAGGCAGTTAGTCTTCTCGAAGAATTGTTTTATATATACTTGGGCCTTTTTAAGCTGTCTACGAGGTACATGTATAGTCTTTTCTTATGTTTAAAAGCTCTACGGTTACTTAAGGTTGATAATTTTTGTGTCATTTGGTCTCCTCTTGTGAAGTCAGTGATGTCTCATTGGCAAGCATACCACATTTTTAAAATTTTTTATGAATATCAACTTCTAAATAATATTAAATAAAGAAACAAACGATACACAATAAAAAAAAATTGAATTTACAAAAATAAGCAGATAGACAACATATTGCTACACATGCTCAACAGTTTAATAATACAATGTTAGTGGTTGTCTTATGACCGGACAATTTGGACAGAGTAATTTGTCGTCAAATAAAACAAATGAGTGCATTCAATGAATTAATTTACTCTTTATTTGTATAACGGTTCCTATATATGATTGACTGACACATCTTACTGAACAATTCCTCTTTGACCAAGGTCGTTTGCTTTGCTACTATATACATGTATTGTTTTTTTGTTGTTCAAATCGAATTTAAAAATTTGATCTCTATCTGCGATCCACAAAAGGTTATTAACAATTGCAATAGCTGTTGGTGTATCTAGTCCGTTTCTGGCATCTGCAACACATTTTTTATAGTTTAGGTCTTTTTTGTCCAGTGTATAAACGCTATGATGCCGAAGATCGGACACAAATATATTCTTATTATCTGTACATATTCCTTGGCACTCAAAATGGTTAGAAGGATCATACCCAAGTATTCCTTCAAAGGATTGTATTGTTTCACATTTATTATTGGCTGCTTTTAAGAGATTTATGAAATGCACCTTTTTATTAGAACTGTATCTGGGATAAAGAACACATACATTTGAATCGACATTTTGCATCAGACATGGCTTCTCCTTCCAATCTGTGTAAAAATAAAATTCATTTGTTACAATACCGTCCTCATTTAATTGCACAACAAAATTTTTATAACCCTTTTGATAGGTTGTATTTGATACCAAATAAACTGACAATGTTTCTTCTGTTGAATAACAAAGGCAGTACGGTAACAGACAACTGCTACCAACGTTGGCAAATCTTACCAATCGTCTGTTTTCAAGAAGTTTCATTATGATCTTACTTTCAGTTCTCAAAACCAAAACATACCCTTCCTTTAAAACAACAATGTCATCAGCATCGTCGGCAAACACAGTATCTTCTAAAGCATGATTTACCATCTTATACAATTGTCGGTCAGCAAGAATCCATGCGTCAGTATGAGATATAGGACATATTTTCTTAATGCGTCTTAGATCTTTGTTAAGTTTATAAATTTGTAACGGGTTGTCATCTTTGATTTCGTCGGATGATCTTTCAATTGAATCTTCATCTGTTCCACCATCTGCATCGAACCACTCATCTTCTGTGTCTGAATCATCAGGATTGTCTGTTTGAGATGACACAGAAAGATGCATCGTTGAGGACATATTAATAGGTTCGAAGACTTCAGCCTCAAACTTTTCAATTCCATATTTTACATCCGTGTTAAATTTTGGCTTCTGATATTTTTTTACCTCTTCACAGCCAATATCGCATGCTTTTAATTCAGAGAGAACATTAATGATTTCTTCGAGTTTATATTCATGAAGTTTTTCGGCATTAACATGATTGAATTTAGTGACTTGTGTACGAATATTTTCGACACGAGTTGTTAATTCCTGTGATGATAGCTGGTGGGTTTTGAACATGCTTTTAAGTCCTGATAGCAAATATTTTTCAGACAAACTTATTTGTTCCTTACATTTTTCTGCATTCGTCTTAATTTGTTCCTCTATATCACCTTCGTCTTCAGATAATTGTCTCATATTTTGATCGATTATTTGACGAAATTCATCCATT
Source organism: Mytilus edulis (assembly GCA_019925275.1). Taxonomy (NCBI): domain Eukaryota; kingdom Metazoa; phylum Mollusca; class Bivalvia; order Mytilida; family Mytilidae; genus Mytilus; species Mytilus edulis. The sequence continues at coordinate 49,651,234 of CM034361.1, read as the reverse complement.
CTTTTAATACAGTTGTCGTTTTCAGAAAACAACATGCTAAATTGATTCCGGATATCCTCTTCGACATCTTGGAATCGACAAAAGACGTGTCTTTCGTGAAATTCTCCTAAGCATGTTAAGCAAACAAAATCTTGGCAATCTTTGCAATAAAGCTGATAAGTTTCCTTAGTATGGAGTCTGCAGTATAACGTTGGTTCTGATCTACGTGTAATGTCCTCTGCCATAATAATTTAAGCTTGTTAAATATAACAAAATAATATTAAAAATATTATCTGTAAGTATATATAAGTATTGTCGGCTATCGATTGACGGTGCTTCTTTACAAAATTTTGACGTGATACCAAAGATTTAAATTGCAGTTTTATTGTATGTACTCTATTGTAAATCATTGGCCTGAATCCGAAGTTAATACAACGAACATATATTTGTAAATTAATATTGTGGCATGCCGTATTATTTTTGTATTTTCAAAGCGTTCAATATATTTCTAATACCTTTAAGCTATTAGATATATTCCGTATATTTCATATGGTATCTTATAAAATTTTCATATAAGTTTTGATAATAAGATAACTTATAAAATAACATGTGAAAAAGAAATATATTTAGTGAAGTATGAAGCAAACACTTCCGCTTGTCTCTAGTTGGAATAACAATATGACAGAAACAAGTGCCTTTACATAATCGTTTGATATGAATATTAATTATGTGGTCATTTTAATAAATTTCCTGTTTACTTAACTCTGATTTTTTTGAAAAACTAAGGATTTTCTTATCCCAGGCATAGATTACTTTAGCCTTATTTGGCACAACTTTTTGGAATTTCGGATCCTCAATGCTCTTCAACTTTGTACGTGTTTGGCTTTATAACTTTTTTTATATGAGCGTCACTGATGAGTCTTATGTAGACAAAACGCGCGTCTGGCGTACTAAATTATAATCCTGGTACCTTTGATAACTATTGAAATAATCCTGTTTAGCATTGAAACAACAAAAGGGTACAGAATCCTTAATTACTATCAGAGACATAACAAAAACTATTGCAAATGAACGAACTTAAGGGGACAACCATTTGTTTTTTTTAGAGAGGGTTGGCAGGAGGATTTTAAAAATAAATATCCTGGCCTGTTAAAATTTACATAGTCTCCGTTATCATCAAAACAAAGCAACTACCACCAGACATAAGTAATTTATAACTGATATTGAATCTATCATCAAGTTTGGAGACAAAAACGAGAACTCAACTATTTGTTTTTTGCATAATTTCAGTTATTCAGCGGAGATGCGACTCTTCAGTTTAACACATAGCGATAAAATCATATTATCAAAAGGTAAAATAACCATAATACCGAACTCAGAGGAAAATTCAAAATGGAAAGTTCCTTATTAAATGGCAAAATCAAAAGCTCGAACACACCAAACAAATGGATAACAGCAAATTTCTGACATTGAATAGGCATTTTCATAGGTAGAAATACCGATTGCAGCAATAATTTTATAAAGGTATAACCGCTACGTGCTTGTGTTATAATGCTGACTCATGTTTGCTCTATTGCAAAAAGTAAAATAACAAAAAACCGAACTCCGAGGAATATTCAAAACTAAAAGTCCATAATAAAATAACAAATGAAAAGCTCAAACACATCAAACGAATGGATAACAACTGTCATATTCCTCACTTGGTACAATAATGCATAACACAAGCAAGGATAGTATTGTTTTTCTTTTGATAGTATCTTTTTAGGTTTAAAATTATTATGAACATTTTTACAATTTTAAATAGTCCATTTTCAGTCGTTTTCATTAATTTTCTTGTGTCTTAGGTTACCCATGTTGTTCTATTTTTCGTACTGAAATTATAGTTTTAGAGCAACATGCTTACTGACTAGTTCGTGACAAGGCAAACATTGGCCCCATCAGGTCCGAGACCACAATTGTCGTCACACCACAATTGTCGTCACTTGATTTTCGTTGTTCTTTTCGTTGTTCACGAATATAGTCCCTAGTGACAGTGGGTTACTTGCTATTAATTTGTATACCCCTTCCAAATTTGTTTCTCCATGTTTAATGCCTCAAATTGCAAGAAGGGGGGTGTAAAAATATTTAGGTCCCAAATTTTTAAGGAAAGTAGTGATTTGGTCCAGCTGAAAAAGGTTAAAAATTAGCACTTCGGAAGCTGTCAAAAGATTTCAAGACGCCCTAAATATAAAATTGTCCATATTTTGAGTTAGAGCCGGTGAAGTTTTCTATAAATTTCATATAATTTGTCCCAAAAGTAGTACAACACACTGTAAAAATTTCATTGAGAAAGCGCAGGTGGGATATTTTAATTTTCATTTATGTTCTAAAAGAAATGCACAATAA
>CM034361.1:49621731-49648770 GCA_019925275.1 Mytilus edulis | reverse complement strand
AAAGCACAGACAAAAACATCACAGGGAACATATTCTACTGTAATTCTCCAATACTACATATTGTATAGAAGTAATCAACATTGAATTGAAATCTTTTATAATATACCTTAACAATTTCTTTTTAGTGATTTGGGGAAATCTAAGCTTTGAAATGAATAACCAATAAAGATATAAAGGTATGAATGATATATAATGTAGTTAGAAAAAAAAAGGGAGAAAAAGAAAGCAAACAATATAAATTAAAGAATTAAAAATGCTCTTTTTCTGCAAAAGAGCAATATGTCTTAGCATTTGATATCAAACCAATACAAGTGATCTAAAGGAAAACAAACTTAAAGTCATATGAAACGAGTGACAGATGAAAAATAATATTCATCCAATTCTTGAACCAATGCATATACAAATCATAAACTTAGTCTTCTGTGCACGATTTTTATTACCCAATCATATCGTATAAACGTCATGTTTTTCTCTCTGTCTGTTATGATGTAAAAATATGGCAGCTGATTATTTGTCGTGTTTTGAAACCGTAGTTTACCAATTATCTTCTTATAGTAAACAATCAACGAAGAAGCATGGATATTGAGCACGTGTATAACATGTACAATCAGATTATAGTTTATTTCAATGACAGATCCATGTGTATTGCGATCACCGGATTTTTACAACAAAGGGTCGCGCTAAGGTCATTTCCATACAGAAAATATATCGGCGATATGCTACCTGGAAGCAAGCAATTAAAAAAAGAAAACGTCTTCTTAATGTGGGCAAATTAAAGAATTTTCTTTAGAAAAAAGCATATGTACATAAGTTTTATAATGAAAACTATAAATTTAGTTATAAAAAACAAACGCATCATATATTTGAAGGATATAAAATTGAGAATGGAAATGGGGAATGTGTCAAAGAGACAACAACCCGACCAAATAAAAAAACAACAGCAGAGGGTCACCAACAGGTCTTCAATGTGGCGAGAAATTCCCGCACCCGGAGGCGTCCTTCAGCTGGCCCCTAAACAATATATATTTGTGTTTCATGAGTGGTATCCACTGTAAAGAATGTGCTTATTAATCTTGACCGGTTCTGAATATGACAAAAAACACCTGTTTACACCTTTTCTTTACATGTGGTTTTGTTCTGAACTATTTCCTAATCTCATTCAATTTGTTTTGTCATCATTATTGATGTGTTTTTGTAAATAGTTGATTGCTGGTCTTTGTATTTGTACTTGTAGGTTTTTCGTTTTGTCTCTTGAATTCTTGATATTCCTTAAAATTAAGGAACTGATGTTGTTGAATTATCTTGGGACACAATCAACGCATTAGTTTGTAGCCATATAATATGAATAGCTTTTGATATCGGTTAATTAGAAATAGTTTCTAATGCTTCGTATATAACACAAGCTTATTTATTTTATTAATGCTTGACTTCCTTGTCTATAATTCACGATCGTACATGTGCACTGAATTCGCTTCCACGACTACTACAAGTAAGTCAATACTGGTGGTGTACGTTAAATTCCGGAGGGTATCATTAAGAAGAGATAGCTTCCCAGTATGATGTTCATTTTAATTGGTAATGTTAAGGGATACATTTTTCTATTTCAGAATTTAATGTTATAACTCCTTCAGGCAAAGTTGACTTCAAGAATGCATATCTTTTTGTTCAGTTTGATTTCTCAAATAATTTTAATTGTCTTGTACATGCCAGATAAAGATAATAAAAAAATCAGGCTTACATGTCGAGCTCTGAAATTGTATTTATACTTTATTTACATGCTTTTATTATATCTATACAAGATTATTTTCACTTTGTATGTATAACATAAGTATTTTATATTAACATTATCAATTGTGATAGCTTTTAATCACTGATCATACGGCATACAACAGTAAACTTTACAATACAAGTATGTATCATTTCTCGAAGATAGAATCGGTTTAATGTATGCATATCATAATACACAAATTATTAACATCTTTAAAATGCATGTCATTTAATTTCTAAGACCAAGCTAATTTATCACAGTTCACTCATGTCACTTATCTTAAATTTTCTTTTTTAAATTGTTAAAATATTGAAGCTAGACTATATCCTACTATAATCTATTAAGAAAGTCTTTTTCAGAGGAATTTTACCAACCCTCATTTCTCTATCTAAATAGAATCTAAATAGAAAAGAATATTTCTTAGAATAGAAAATCCTTATCAAGTATATAAGTTTCCATAGTCTGTTTGAAGAATATTGAATTCTTCCTCTTTCTGATACGTTTTTATTTCGATTTATTTTCGGTTTAAGGTGGGGTGCGTGGAACTAAGCTTTTATTTTTTGTGGTGGTATAGGACTGTTATGTGATTTTTTCATTTAAGGAATGACTGTAATATTTTTTCTGTCTATGAAGAAATAACATAAAAAATTGGTGCACTCTAAATAACGCGTAGCGGGTTATTTAACAGTGTGCACCACATTTTTTATGTTATTTCGAATAGACAGAAAAAATATTAAGTCATTTCTTATAGTTTAATTCTAAATTCCATTTTAAACCGTGAAAACACATGAAAAAACTTGATGACGTCGCGGTCACATGACTAAATTATGTCTATGGGCTGATAACAAAATAACGTCAGCCAATCAGAAGACGCGTTACATCCAAAATTTAATTATTGTTCTGTGGGTTTATCTTCTACTTGTTATTTTTATTATCCCTGTGTGTTCTCTGCCTCTGTTTTAAACAGCAAGCAATAAGTGTATCCTCTTTTCTAAGTATTAAAGGCTATTCAGTTGTCTCCATGGCTTTTGCATAGACATCCTAAAATTAAATTCAGAAAAAAACAGATAATTTTCGAACATGTTCATTTTTAATAACCTTTCAAAATTATCATATTTGGTAATGCCCTAAACCACGACATTTAGAAATTCTCGCTTTTTTTATTTCGTTTTTTTTATTCAGTGACATTGCAGAACGAAAAATAATCCAAAATAATACATTTTTGAAGAAGTTGTGTTTCGATTTATTGTAAGTTGTTGAAATTTTATTCTTTTGTTTTCTCTTTTTAACTTCAAAATCTTGCAATTACCTCATTACTCAGTTTATTTCCAATCTATGAGTTTGACTGTCCCTCTGGTATCTTTCGTCTCTCTTTCATTCCCTCTTGCGACTTTGACATTTCAAACATTCTTCCTGAAATAACAAGAGCTTACTTTGATATGAATGATAACTTCTTTTATATGGAATCAAAAGGCATTAATAAATAGCATGTCAAGTTCAAATGATAAAATTTAAAGTTATATTTGCACAACTGTTGATTTGAATATTAAGATAAAATCAAATGTATTAACAATGCGACTTGGTGATTATTGCAATACTACGAACTCGCACCTATATATCTGATACATATACATTGTGTACCTATATTCAAACTCTTTTCTTTGTGGCCATTATTTAGAAATGTCGTAATCAATGAACGAATAATTTCTGAATTTGCAGTAGTTTAACAGTTGTAATATAGCCAGCATTGTTGAAGGCCGTACAGTGACCTATAGTGGACATTGTCTCATTGGCAATCATACCTCTTTTTTATATTTTGTATCGACAACGTATTGATACAGATACAGAGTTTCAAAGATGATCGGAAGACAACTATGCCACAAGGTATGGAACTCAATTTCTTAATTCATCAACGGAATATTAACAAAATGTATGCAATTTTTATGTCCATACCGAAGCACTGTAACAATGTAGTCAATAAAACAATGTAATTCTACGAATAGAAACACCTACTAGCCATTAAGACTAGACGACAAAGACGTGAAAAAATTACAGATCACCGTATGGCATTCAACAATTACCAAAAAAATGTATAATAAGCTTTTAACCTGTCCCGGGGGTGTCAAACTTTTATATAACTAACCGAAAAATTTATAACACACAACAACAGTATACGAAAAATGACTTATTATAGACAGCATCAAAAGACAGCCACCGGGTTACACATTGCTGCCTTAGGATATGGCGAATGAAACCCAACCTTTGACAGTTGTGTAAGAACACAAAAAAAAAAAAACAAAGTGTAAATTATAGTTGGAAATGTTTTGACTAATCAGATCAGTTCTAATTAAAAAAAATCTAGGAGTACTCACAGTTACTGGAAGCAATTTATATATACGTAGTTCAAAGCGTAATATCTTAACGGTAAAACATCATAATTTGTTTTTTGTAAATTGTTTAGTTATAATTCAATCAGTTTCAGTTGAGTTGTTACATATTTGTCTTGTCAGTGTCTTTTATAGTCGACATATACGGCTTTTTCATTGTTGAAGGCCATACGTTGCCCATCATTCTTGGATAAAGGTTACACAAGAAAAACGCTTTGAAAGCATTCATTTCATGGAGTTATTCGTGTATTGAAATATGAGATATTACCTTGGAGGTCGTACATGCCTGCTTAGACATACTTTTTTAGCATAAAACGTGCACGATAAAGGCAACAGTAGTATACCGCTGTTCGAAAGGCATAAATCGATTGAGACAAAAACAAATCCGGGTTACAAACTAAAACCGAGGGAACACATTAACTATAGAGGAAAACAACAAAACAGCAGAAACACTGAAGGAACAAAAAACAAAACGACAATACAACACACACAGAAACGAACTATAAAACCATCATTTTTTTCTTTTTTTATATATATAAGATAACAACTGCCATGATATAGTTGACTTTCAAATCCGTACATAACCACAATTAAATGTCTTGAGTAAAAACACATACATATTCCTTGTTTTAGATGTATTGCGGCATATTTTGCCACAATACTCTTTTTCGTCGTTCAGATGAATGTATTAGTAAAATATAATATGGGTATCCGTGTTGAAGGCCGTACCTTGACTTATAATGGTTTACTTTTATAAATTGTTACTTGGAAGGAGGATGTCTCATTGGCACTCATACCACATCTTCCAATATTTATATACATATCAATGACGGAGCACCTTATGTTTTGTGAAATTGAAATTTCTTTCCGTGAAATAAATCAACAATAAAACTGAGAATGGAAATGGAGAAATGTGTCAAAGAGACAAAACCCGATCACAGAGCAGACAACAGCCGAAGGCACCAATGGGTCTTCAACGCAGCGAGAAACTCCCGCTCCCGAAGGAGTTCTTTAGGTGGCCCCAAACAAATAAGAACACTGGTTCAGTGACAATGGACGTTATACCAAAATCCTGTTTTAAATTTTTAAAGTTTTCTATCTGTTAATTGCAAGGATCTATATATAAGGTAGAGAGTTAAAGAATTGCTATCGTCTTCATATCAAATGTTTATGGCGCCATCTTACTCATCGTATTTGTCTTTATCAATATACACAGAACGTGCTTATAATAAAGCTTCCAAAGTATTATATACTAGTATATATTCTTGAATAACCATATTTTTTCAATAGTGTATATTGATCTCATTTAGTTTCGTCTTATAAAAAAAAAAAAACTACTTTCAAAATGTTTGTTCCATGTAATGCACAAATTCCAAACAAGAAACAAATCGTATGAACCGATAAACACAGTAGAACTGTTGATTTTGCATCGAGATGTAATCATTTTCTTTTTAAAAAATCGAAAGAATTAATTTATATTAATTATACATAAAACCAAAGCATATCTGTAGGTGAACTCATGTTTGACTTTAATCAAAAATCAAAACAGCAAGCTTTTAAAATACATTAAAAGTAATTTGACAGAAGATAGAGTATTAATTTTGATCTGGTAGCTCACATAAGGAAATTTACATACCAAGTCAGGAATATGACAATTGTTTTCCATTAGTTTGATGTGTTTGAGCTTTTCATCATGCCATAAAGGACTTTCCGATTTGAATTTTCCTTGAAGTTTGGTATTTTTGTTATCTTACTTTTTGATCAGCTTTTGACAAAGCAGCATATAAGACGTATGACCTGTACTACTTGATGAAGGTCACCATAAGTTAATCATTCTTATGTATACGAATAGAAGTTTAAATTAAATTCAACTTCATGTGGTACTCAGTATAAACTTGAGATTTAATTGAACTAAATTTCCGGAATAGTGTTTACTCACCTTTTTATACATTTCTGTAAGTTTCTGTAAGTGATGGTTTTGCCTTTGTGATACAAATATCAAATAAATGTTTGATGGATTGATTGGAATATTTGCAGTACCGAAGGACATTTTATATCCCTTGTTTCATTTTGTGCCAAGTCATTGTCTGAAGTCCGACAAGTAATTCTGGAATATAGTTCTTGTCAAGTACAAGTATGCTTTGATGAAGAAAAAAAAGGTTTTGAACACCAGGTCAGTTGGTGGAATGAACGTGGAAGAGTCTAGTATAAGTCACTTATCCTAAAACATATAATTTAGCTTTCGAGTTAAGTTGTCTCCACAATAAGTTGCAAATTAGCCCAGTAGTCAGCACTTCTGTGCTGACATGAATTATCATTGATATGGTCATATTTATATTTATAAATTAAACATTTACAAAACTTTTGAATTTTTGAAATACTAAGGCTTTTCTACCTTAGTGATAGATTAGTACCTTAGCTGTATTCGATAAAACTTGTAGGAATTTTGGTCCTCAATGCTCTTTTTTATTCGAGCGTCACTGATGAGTCTTTTGTAGACGACACGCGCGTCTGGTGTAAATACAAAATTTAATCATGGTATCTATGACGAGTTTATTTCAAATGAGCAAAAAATATCACGTAAACCATATTGAATATACTGATTTACATGACAATTTCATGCATAAACAATGAGGTTGTGCTGAAACTATCTGTGTTTGTTCATATAATGATAAAAGGACAAAACTAAAATAACATGTAAAGTCAGATTGTCTAAAACCTAACTTTAGTATTCTAACATAATTCATAAATGATAATATATCAAAATTCTGAAGTACTCCATAGCATTGTCTATCACGAGTTTTATTTTTTTACTTTGACACAGTGGCTTCGGGTTTCAAACTCGGGTTTATTGGAGTTCACAATGCTCTTCAACGTTGTACTTTTTTGCCTTTATAACTATTTTGATCTGAGCGTCACTGATGAGTCGTATGTAGAAGAAACGCGCTCTGGCGTATTAAATTATAAGGCTGGTACTTTGATAACTATTTATAGCTTGATCCGTAAGCCATGTATGCAATTGTAAGTACAGATCGCTTGTGTTGGGCACTGTCGTAAATCAATTTCAGATGTGCGTTGTTACTCCATGGTTTGCATGTTGACAGGTACTATGATATTATTCATATATGCATGTTTCTGTCATGAGTGTTCTTGAATTTATTTGGACAGTATTCCTGTCCTATGTAATGTTGTAATTTTAATGGAATTTTTGACATTGCCATATCAGCCAGCTGTTTTGCTAGCCACACAACTAGGTTTCAATCCATCATTTTTTTTAAATGTCTTGTACCAAGTCAGGTATATGGCAGCTGTTCTCAAAAGGTCCGTTTCTATGTATTTTGGCGTTTGTTTTTGTAGCAGTTAACTGTTTTTGTTGTTCCATGGTTTCCTCTTATAGCTGATTTTTTGGTTTGAGACCTTGATTTTCTGTTGTTAAATAGATTTATTACTATTGAACAGCGGTATACTATTAATGTCTCTATGCATGCGTTTCGTCTACAAGCGACTCGTCAGTGACGCTCTTATCGAAAAGTATTAAAAGGCTTTTCTGTTAAACCATGTGCATATCGTTTTTTTTCACCTCTATAAATTAAGAAACTGAATTTCATTTGAACGTCAATGGATTTCACAGCATCAAATACCGTTGTGCAACTTCCGCATTATTCTAATTTTGTCATAATTCGTCTCAAAATGAACGAATTTGATATGTCTTTTGTCTTTATTAAAAATATTTATGAAGACAATCCTTTCCAAAACCAGACGTTATATTGAATTTCAATAAATTTTAAAAGAGAATCTACATATCTAAATGGAAATACGTAATACCTATTTAATTGTATCACTATTATCTTTTACATAGATAAAATGTACTGATGTTATGTCTCACTTCTTATAGCAAATAATTAGTTACAAAGATAGGATACGGAAATCATTAGTCTTTACCTGTCAAGAAAATTGCGATATGGCCATTGGGGTGCTATCGTTATTTAAAAAGTCATTTATGTTCTAAGCTTAAAATCTAGTATGCCAGACTCGCGTTTCATCTACATAAGAGAAGCGGAAGAAAACAAAGGATATTCAAACTAAAAAGTTAAAGACAAGCTGCCAACGCAATAGCAAAAATACGAAAAGCGACTTATAGTCTTTAAAAAAAAGAAGAAAAAACTAATGACTGAGCAACACACACCCCATCAACGGTGGTGATCAAATCAAAACAGCTGAAAGAACAAATCGTTAACGAAGTTGAAGAGCGTGTATATCAAATCTTAAACGTAACATGTGTTCATACTTTCGAAATAAATAAACTGCTTAATATTCACGCAATATGAAACAACTTTAAAACTTTATCAACAAATAATTGTAAATTCATAAGCAGATTAAATTGCATTTTTGTAAAATAATTAAATACATCAAACAGACATTAACTTAAAGGGTTAAAAGCAGTATTCAAATATGTTTACTTTGTATCCTCATTTGCTAGTAAAACCATACTAAAGATTGGAACACATTTGGCTGTGAGGGATTCATAAATACTAAACCATTAACGACTCTATAGTTGGTATGCCGAAATACAATATTTGTGTTCCTTTTCTATTTACTCTATTATCAATGGCAGCTTAAAAATTATTCCCCTTCAATTTTCAATCTGGAAGATCCTACCTATTATTTTATTGTTGAATAGTGCCCCTCATAAATATGTATGATATATGTGTAGCTTGACGTTTAAAAACAACCATTAATCAATCAAATGGACATACATAAGCAAATAGGAACTAATTTGCTAGATTCTGTGAAAAAAAGCATATCTCAAACTGAAAGAGATATAGTTTTACTAATACTTTATAATATATCAAGTTTTAAGTATCTAAAGATGTGTCATTTTTTTTCAGAATTGTTAACATATGCACTTTCAACTTGTTATTTTCTTTGAATAAGTCAAGAATAATTGGATGTATGACTATCCTGCTACATGATGTGCATATGATCGCGAGTAACAACATAGAACGTGTATCCGCCTAGTCACAGAAGAAAACCCCAGCTCGAAACTGTTCAATAGCATCGTTTACGTAAAAGCGTACAAGTCGGTTAACTGTTCCGTTCAGAGACAAAAGAGAGAGGAAAGGTACCAAAGGGTTGGTATGGGGTTTGCTAATTGTTGACGGCCGTTCGGTGACCTATAGTTGTTAATTTCTGTCATTTGGGCTGTGGTTGAGAGATGTCTCATTGGCAATTATACCACATCTTTTTTCTTACATATAAGATAACAACTGCCTTTTTCCTGACTTGGTACAGGACATTTTAAGACAACATGATGGGTTGGGCCTGGATTTGTGGCTAGCTAAACCTGACGCTTTTATGGCAATATTAAATATAGCACTAAACTAACAACATTATATGACAGGAATACAGTAAATACAAATGCAAGAACATTCAGGACAGAGACACAAATAAAAATAACAATAGTACATTTCGACATGCTAATCAAAGAATAAATACGAACAGGTAAAACAACACAACAGAACCACGAACTCTCCGTCGCACGATTGTATCAACGCCACAGAAGTGACTTTACAGGTAAATTTCTATAAATCAAGCTTTTTAATTATGTAATTTGATGTATTTCTTAACAATTACAAGAATATTAATATAGAATTGTGCTAGTAATAAGTTAATTAATTGTATTAAATAGCTATGTTGGTATTTGTTCTAAATCAAATTGTAAAACAAACAAATGAACCGTGTACATACAGTTGCTTTAAATTAAAACCATATAAATGAACTGGGTGATCACACCATAGAAACACGAGGGTGGTTTAAACGACATTAAACATGCTTGAAGAATATACGTATGTGGTAGGCTCTGTAGTATTACTACTTTTCAATAGTAGGCGCCAATGATGCTTTGTATCATTTGTTTGGTAGACATGTTTATCCGTTTCATAAGACGGTTAAATAAATATACTATTGCAACTTATCTAACACGAGACATGTTTTATTTCTGTCTACATTATAAATGTATTGCATCCATAAAAGGTAGTATTGCCACGATCTTATTTATGTATTGCAGACAAGTAGAATAGCAGATCGGAATATTTGCAGGTCATATAAGTCCACCCATTATATATTGATTTCATGTAAAAACTCATCAAACATACCAGGCTTTTTTCTTAAATCTCCTTAATTAAGAATCGTCACTGGCACTCGCATACAAAAAAAATAACACAAAAAGGGGGTTTTAAAGAAATAAAACACAAACATTCCAGAAGGTTCACGGTGTGTCAAAGTTGGTGGTTGCAGTCTTTGTTTGCCATTTTGTTACTCTAATGATATTTCACTTGCGTCACATTATATATTTGAAAAGTATCAAAATTATTGCTTTAGAATAAGGAATTATTGGGCAAGGTATTTTTCAATTAACTCAAGATTTGATTTATGAATACGCCCAAAGGATCCAAGGAATTCTGAAAACGATACAAACGAATCACTTGCGCAATTGCATTAGTGGACAAGAATTTAAAGCATTTTATGTGAATAACCTCCAATCTGGTTCAGGATATCTTTGCATCGGATTAGAAACACTTTGGCGTGTTGAATGATTTTATGAAAAAAAATCTAAAGAAAGTGTAAAGGGGAAGAATTACAGGACCGGAATATTTTTCACCATTACCCATGCAATTTCCTGTCTGAAGCAGGTTAAGCAGCTACACTATACTGTATACAAGGTATGCTACAAGACGCTGATACTTTCCATCTGAGGTCGGTTAAACAGTCGATATATATTTTCCTTCCAAGGCAGGTAAAATAACCCTGATATCTTCTTTTGGTGGCAAGTAAAAGAGCCCTGATATATTCTAAACAAAATAGGTTAAAATAATTGTTTAATATTCTAGACGAATGTTAGGCAAAATAAACAGCCGTGATAAATCTTAAACAAAGAAGAGGCGCGAAAGATACCAGAGGGACATTCAAACTCATAGATAAAAAATAAAATAATGACAACGCCATGGTTTAAAATGAAAACTGAGACTAACAGACATTACACAAAACACAACATAGAAAACTAAAGACTAAGCAACACGAACCCCACCAAAAACTGGGGATGATTACACAGTCGTAATTAATACTTTCATCTAAATCAAGTTAAACAGCCTTGATTTATATCATCCAATGAGGGCTATACATTCGTGATATATAATATTCAATGCAGGTTATGCAATCGTAAACATTTATATCTTAAACAGTATAAACAACCATGAAATATCCTTTGGAGGCATGTTTTACAGCCTTGATACTTTCTATCTGAGTACGGTTCAACATTCAATTTACATTCCACCAGCGGCAGGTAATGCAGTCATGGTATTTTCAAACTGAGAATGTCGATATATATTGCATCCAATACTGGAACTACAGCCAGGGCACTATTTATTTGAACCAGGTTACTCAGCAGTGATATATCCTATCTAAGGCAGGTTTCGACGACAACGAACAACCTTAATAAGTTAATGTTCATAAATCGCGAAACCCGTCAAAATAGTACTGTATCTTCTTCAATCCATCGGACTAGAAACTTTCTTCTTCCTTTCAATAGCAAAGTACTATGTTAGTCATTGAAGAAATCAACTGCGTCTTCTATATGTTGGAAAGCAACATAAGCGATAATCCTTTGCAATGAGATTTTTCAAAAATATGTAGGGACTTTGTGTTGTTCGTTATGGTACACAAGGCCCATTTATTAACCATGTATTTTTTTGTTGTTGCTTTTTTGTATAAATTTTCTTTTTTTTCTTTTTTGTTCACTTTCCTGTAAGGATAGATAATAAAACTCTTATCCAATGCGTAAATAAAGGGATACACTTTTTGCAATTGACAATCACCTAATAAATATTTCAAAATTTGAAGCCAATTTAAATCGATGTCTAATCATTCAAGAATACAGTGACACTTAATCTGCCATGCTGAAAAACACTGACAACTTTTCAAATTAAAGACACAATAAATAAACGAAAACAACGAATCAACAAATCTCCAATGTTTAATGGATTATTCTAATTCAATAGAAAGTTTTGTAGAAAAACGGATATCTGATAACAGAAATCCGGCACAATAGTTAAGGTAATTACAAGCCATAAACGTATGGTACGTATTAAGTTCGATGTTCTAGATGGTCGATTTTTAACATTTATGTTCTAGAAACATTTTCACAATCTGGTGCTACGTTTAGTATCACGGAATATAGACTACACGCAATCAGATTTATTTCATCTATTATTCTGTCCGAGAGTAAAACAGTTGATGTGCCAAAGCACGTATTTCCGATTCATTCAACGTGTTTAATTTGTTGTGGAGTTTAAATGTTTTATCATCGATTTCAATTCAAAATTCAAAGGCGAATCGATAGACAGTAATGTCCCTTTTGTAGTATATTAATAACTTCCAAATATTAATTATCGTTATAATGTAATCGATATATTTCCACTGGTAAATCAGTTTGATATTTAAGACGGTAAATTAACATCAAAAGCATCGATTCGATATTGACATCGTTAAGTTAAAGACCGTTTTCAAGGAAGCCTGAATTGGATATTAAATTTTCCACTTAATTGGGTATAGAATGTTATCAATAAGCTTATAACGTTTGACATTTTGTGTTTCAAAAATAGTATTGAGAAATTATGCTATAAACGATTTTAAATGGCTTTATCGGCATTCAACCATTTATAGAGTGAAAATATTCAAAAGAACATTTTATGTCTAGAGCTGATTCGTCTTAATTTTTAATTGGAAATATGAGACAAATTCATACATTTCATTGATCTTTTATGGAGCAGTCTTTCAAACAAAATTTACCTTATGTCAGTTAGCTTCCTTCTTCGTTGATGAAAGAAAACAGATCTGTTAAACATGTGAAGAAATAAAATAAACTAGCAATGCAATAAGACGAAAATAGGTATTAACAAAGAAGACTTTTGACCTCCGATAATTGAGGTGTTTTCTCTTGATGGCCACTCAAATGGTTAAATTGAAATATGTACATAACTATGCCAAATCATATATATATATATAAAGCAGATCAAGTTTAAAGATAAAATTGAGAATTGAAATGGGGAATGCATCAAAGAGACAACAGCCCGACCAAAAAGAAGAAAACATCCCAAGTCCACAAATGGGTTTTCAACACAACAAAAAATATCAAGTTTATAGAAACCATAAGGTCGAGTACAAACATACAGTTATGATTCAAAGCAGTGTAAGACATCATGAACTCGATACAGGGGAAGAAAATGTGCTCAAAGTTTCGTATAACAAAGTTATCAGTGTTGATATGACGTTTGAGTTTCCACACTTCCCACTGTTCAAGTTCCCACATATTCTTATGTATCTGAACATAAACGCAAGCGAAATTTAGTGACTTTGACATATTTCTATATATCAATTGCTTTAATTGAAAACACTTACAGAACCTCCCAATGTATTTCTTTCTGAAATCCTGAATGATGTATACAAAATTATTCTTTGTCTTTACGTGGTATGTCAAAGTAAATATATTCAAAGAGTTCTTTGCAACCGAAAATGGTTTGTACGTCGACACCATCAGAGATTCTCATTATCGGTAAATGTGTCCGCCTCTCAACTGAAAATAAAAACAGACTATGAGGTTAGAGCCCAAAATAATGTCCAACCTCAGCATTTCAAGAGTAAAAAACCAGCCGTTATTAACTTTTAAGAGGACATTTCTACTTGATATATTTAGGTTTCTAATAATTTTATGCTACGATTAGCAAGTAGCACTTTGTACGGATGTGTAGTTTCACTTTGTAAAGGTATAGTTACTGAACAAGAATGACTTGTGTGTTTACAAAGGGCACCAACAATTATGGCATGTTTAGAGTATGTGTGTAATTTTCTTCCAGCTTGAATGCAAAGTTTTGAACAAGACACACAATAAATGAAAAGACTGACGCGGTTTTCTTATGACATGGTCTCTAAACGAATTCAATTATAGCCATTTAGGTTTCGTTTGAACCAATTTTTATATAAATTATTTAGCAACTACAATAACGACTAAATTGGATTTGTTAAAATTCACTAAATCTGATACTAAAACATGAATATGTAAAAACAGTATAATGCGTTTTACATGAACAATTATTTTAGGACTGTATAAGTATCAATATTCCAACATTGTCTCACAATTTCTAGCCTGCCAGAAGAGTATAGAAAGGATTTTGACGATCGAAATGATTTTAACGAAATGAAGCATTGTTTGCAGGCCGTTACACAAGAACCAAAAATAGAAAATAAAGCACAGCAAGAAGTTTTTTTAGACCTGTAACAAGTGTTTTTATTTTCAGCAAATCCTTTCTATTTTATTGCCTTTGAAATCATTATTTATATCATATACTTAACAGTAATGGAGTGGTTTAAACACTAAATATGTGCGCTCTGTGTTGACTCTATTTTACGACAAGTCTTGAACATTGTGCACTAATACATAATTGAAACAAACGCTCTTTCATTATTGATTTGCCTTACTTGTGTTCTATAAAATAAAATGAAAAGATATAAATCTATATATTCTGAATTTTATACTACAGTGCTAAGGTGGTTAGGGTGATTTGTATGTTGTTAATTATAGTATCCTTCGGCAGCATCTAATGACGTAACATATATGAGGTTGCAATGCGTAATTATAATATAAAAAGAAAAGTTGGTATGATTGCCAATGAGACAACTCTCTACAAAAGACCAAAAGACCAAATTACATAAACATTTAAAATAACTAATTGTCACCGTAAGGTCTTCAATAATATTTTTGGGATTCACCTTCTATACATCTGTCTTTTTGTCAGTCCCTTTAGGTGTCAGACTACCAATTCACCCACTCTTATTTAGAACATCTGTTAAAATAGCTCTTACTTGACAAGTAATAGTGGTTTTTGGTGCCATTGTTACTACAACTAACCAACAAATTTGCAGAAATGAAACTTTGAGTGAAAGAGAAATATATTTAGATAATTTTGAGCCAAGATTTACTTGTTCGTGTGCTGGCATTAAAAATTTAGGATTCATACGCTTCATAGTATACTTATTTAAGATTTCCAGAAACCAAGAGGTTTTGTTTAGTAGTAGTTAGCTATTGAACGGTCTTGATTTACTACTAGACTTTAGACATTGGTTAAAATTTGAATGCGGAAAGGTGTATGTACTTGATTTCTGTGAAATTAAACTTCAGACAGAAAAAAAGAGAGACTATTTTGGAAGCTGTGACAATTAAGATTTTAAATCAAATCATATGATAGGAATAACATGTTGTTTTGACGCTTATTCAAACCTATGTCATTAACTTTGATTTTTTTGAATTTTTAATATTTCAGTATTTTAACAAGTTGCGTAATCCAATAATCAGACGTTAAAACATGAAACCAAATGATTGCGCAAAAAGTTCAAAAGAAGAAATAATACCAACAAGGAATATCGGTCTAATCAGCTGAAAGAAAAGTACGAAATTAGAAATTCGATTGAACTAAAGTACTCTTAAATTGAATATGATGTAAATACTGCCACAACTGTAAAATCGTCAGACTACTTCGCATGATGAATACATGTATCAAAGACAATCAAATCACTGAAGTACATGTCGAATTATTTTATGTAAATACTCAATTTATTGATATGCAGTAGAGTCCTATAGAAAGATTTTAATTTCCTTATTTGAACTGTTGATTCTGATAAGATTCAAAACTATGGATTCCTTCTGTATATTAAAGCCCTTTGTTACAACTTTTCGCAATCACTATTATCAGTTGATAAATCATTGTATGAACAGTCTGCTTTACATATAAATAGGCTAACATATTTAATATTTTGAATTGTTGATTTGTTTTACCACTTTTGTAATAGCATTCCTTTCTTCTATTACAAAGCGTGTTCGTCCATGATAACGGTCTTTGATTTCGACTAAGTGTATTTATATCACCATCATTCAAGAAAAACTCACATTGGAATTAAACAAATGTAGGACATTGATTAATTTGTCCATACTGTTTTATTTCATCATACATATACATGTACATTACAAATCAAATCAGCATGTGAAAACATATTTACTTTAGGCTTTTACGTTTTGGAATCAATTTTCTGTATTATGAATATTATGTGCATGTCAAAATGCTGCACGTTTTTTGAGTAGCATTTCCACTCTTACAAATGTACACATTTTTAGAATATTCTTGTTAAAGCATTAATTTTTCTGAATTTAAAAAAAAAATATGCCATAAATAGAAATTTATAGTACTTAACTGTTTAAAGTGTTTTTTCCCTTCTTCACCTTTTAACACTGAAAGGCCATGATTTTAAAAACTTACTCTTTTGAACTTGTACCCAAAGATAATTTCCTGAACTGTTAATCAAAAATAATTATTATAAAATCTGGCATTCTTTTCTGTAAAAATAAAATAAAAAGTTAAGAGTTACATTTTGTACCTAGTGTTGTCAGGAACTGAATTCCTCATCAGCATGCGAAAAACATAATAACTATTACACAAATGGCAACTGGTAATAGAAAATTGTCACATATGGGAAGTCATTTCCCATTTACAGATGAAACACCCGCTGATTTAAAATATCTAGTTATGAAAATAGTCGTTTCAAGAACATCCCTGATGTCGTGCGTCATCAAAGATATAAAAAAAAATTGAGTCAGCAAGATCATACCGTCTTCCTGATATTGAATTTATTGGAAAACATATTGATATGAATTTTAATGTATTAATAGTACTTAAGAATTCTTTTTTCCTTGATAGATTACTTTATTTTTAATGCAACAAGTATTTAAGTTCTGTTTTAGTTAAACCGTACGAGGTATTGAAATCAAGCATGCATTCCACCTACGGAATAACTTTATTTAGTACAAAAATAAGAAGATGTCATATGATTGGGTATACAGTATATATCTACCAGAGACCAAATGATGTGGATGTAAGCCACTAAAGGTCATATTACGTTAAACAGTGTTTGATTTTGAATAAGTAATAAATGATGTCATTTTTCTTGTAATTTTAGTGATTAAGACTGTCGAAGATAGAGGTGAAGTTGTTATTTTTGAAGATGCTTTCCATCAAAGACAATCTCTGTTTGTTGGTGTATGTTTGTATGTATTCAATTACAAGCTAACAACAATTGTATGACTAATTTACACTCTTTTATAATTTTGAATCATTCATATTTCTATTTTACACTTAAAAAAATTAAAAAGCGCCAAATTTTTATTTGCTACTTCTGAATCATGAATGTATCAACGCAATAAAAACGAGTGCATCCCCTCGGATGAATATTCAATATGAATATTGGTATCCTGTATCATTAAAAAGAATTTATGACGAGTAATGTTGTCGTTTTGATTAGAAAATAACAGAGTTAGTTAGATTGCATGAATTTATAGCATTTGTTTTATAGTTACAGCATCGATTTCCCCATTTATCTTTGTGCAGTTCTATACAAGATTAGTAGGGATAATTAAGACTCGCAACAGTTGTCAAAACTTTATCGTTAAATTGCAGGCTGATTTTCTGAATTCAGTATAATATAAGAGGAATTAAATTTCAAAAACGACAGCAAAGTTAATTGTTACTATTTCCGTTTAATTGTTTTCAGTATACATGTCGCGTTGCGGTACAATTATTCGATTGTATTGGATTAAAAATAAATGATATAACTATGACTAGGCTTGTAATCAAATATACCGAATGGATTTTTATATGAATAGCAGCAATAAAACTGTATCTTCCTTATTCTTTTTTTCCTATAATTTATTCGACGTTATTTCATATGTTTTTAATTGTTTGTTTAGATTAAAAAAAGATCGAATAACTCGACGGGTGCCACATGTCAAGCAAGATCTACTCACCCTTTCGCCTGTGATCACCCTTAGTTTTGATGGGGTTCGTGTTACTCAGTCTTTGGGTTTCTTTGTGTTTTATGTACCGTCTGTCAGTTGGTTTGGCTCTTTTGTGCCCTGGCTTTGTCAGGTTTTTTTTTTCGACTTATGAGTTTGAACGTCCCATTGGTATATCTCACATCTCATTTACCGCAATAAATTTAAATGTCTATATTCATAATTTGACATTCAGCTTGTCTTCAAGACGAAGAACTACAATACAACTTTAATGATGAATTTCAGAGTTTTTTCATATCTGGACGTAATATATTTCTTGTAAAAGAGAAGCGAAGATACCAATCACCAATTTGACAACGCCATGGAAAAAAAAAAAAAAGAAAACAAGAAAAAAGAAAGAGGTCATAAGCGGATATATCAATCTAGAGGAACATTATCTTCCAAAGTTTAATTTTACAAATATACATTACTCCACTCCTCTTACGGTCCACATTGTTGTTCAGATCATCACTGTCACAAACTCCGAAGCCGAACCGATTGTGAATACATATCTGTCTTCTAGTTCAATAGCTCGTAGAAAAACAGAATGTACGTAAATTCATATCAGCCATCTTCTATACTTGGTCGTACATTGAACCTTAAACTAAATGAAATAATGTTTTTTTTTCTTAATTGTCCTGTGAAAACTTTATGACTTCATACATGTTTCGTGACTATGGAAACCATTCGTAATATTCCTTATTTGAATCTGTCGGATAAATATAACAAAATGAATTTTAAACATAACCGTTTTAGGAGTGTTAATGTTCTAAAATCAGAATTTCCAATAAAAGTCGTGGGGTCTGACATTTTGGATCGGATGCAACATCTGCATGTCGGAAACATATTCCGTACTAAATGTCACAATGCATCTTGATTGGTTAATATCAGGACACCTTCGGTAAGTTGACACAAGAATAAACAAGCTTAACTGTCGAACGTTAATTAGCCTTTATGTAAATTTAACATTGTTTGCTTTAGACGTTGATAAAATGTTCAATTACTGATTTTTCATCTACTCAAAGGCAAATATAGTCCTGGAACTGAATTAGTCATAATGAAACACGGGTTTTAAATTAGGATCTTATCTGCTTATCTAAGGCAACTGGATACATGTTCATGTAAAACAAATAAAGATTCATAACGAGTATAACATGCGCATTAAAACAAATACTGAAGATCACATGCAATACAGGAATACAATAAAAATGTGCCACACTATACATAAATTTGCATTGAAAGAAATATTTACGCTTGAGATCATTTATCAGCATGATCTTAGTGTGAATTGGTCAAGTGATTGGCAATATGGCATAAATCTGTATTTAAAGAAAAATAAATCTGGTTAGATTGTGTGCTTTAATGACGTTTTCATACACGTGTATATCAATCCCTGATTTATTTTTAATGCGACAGAGGTTAATACTAGTCGAAGGACGCCTCCGGGTGCGGGAATTTCTCGCTACATTGAAGACCTGTTGGTGACCTTCTGCTGTTGTTTTTTTCTATGGTCGGGTTGTTGTCTCTTTGGCACATTCCCCATTTCCATTCTCAATTTTAATTTTATACAATATACTTAGGAATGTGATATGCATATAAGAAAAGAAACTCGGAGTTTTTAAGTTGGATTCTATTTGAATTCACTATATCAATTTCTTAATATACAAATGCAATTAACAAAAAATATAATAAATACATTGCAAGTGGTATTGGTTTTTGAAACATGCTTGTCTCACTGATAATTATTTTTAGATTAAAAAGAAAGTAAAGTGACTTTTTTACAAAGATTTGAAAAAAACAACAAATTTCATGGGAACTTTGAAAAAGCCCAGACAAAAAACAAACCCAAAAAACAGACAAACTTTTATGACCAATTTCGGTTACAAACAGTTACATATACATATAACTGGGCATAATTCTTTACATGTATCGATGCAAAGTGCATCAGACACTCGGCACCGTAATCTTGTATTGTATCCATGTGATTATTTATAAAAACTGATTACTTGAAGAAATTGATCGATTGAATTTGTATAAAATGTGATTATGACAGAGTAACGTACTGTCGAATTACAAGATGGATTATTCTTAAACAACATCATTCTTCTATTTCTCAAACCCAACATCTAACATTACTGGTGCACAGAAGAAGTAAATAAAAAAATATCTTTTGTTATCGTTTCCATGAACTAGATTCTACTATAAATCAAATTTAATCAAAACTTCTGTTTCTCAAATCTAACATTTAAAATAACTGGTGCACTGTGAAAAATTACTTAAATAAAAAAAAATTGGAACTCTCCATGAAATAGATTCTACTATAAAAAATCAAAATTATATAATCAAAGCTAAAGATGTGTTTAGATTTGCTACTGAAATTTTCTGTAAACCTAACAATTGCCAAGGAAAATCAAAGATCACGATAAAGGTAATATAATTTCAAGAACTAAGTCTTCTGAATTTCTACATTCATTGGCGAAACTACAGATTTTAACTACAGATTTAAAAAATCTGTTTTAATTAGAAAGATTTAAATAGATTTCACTTGGGTATGAATGATATTATCAACTAAAACAGAGCTCACATCAATTATCGACAAGATATTAAAATGAAAAATAAAACTTACCTTTAGAAATAGAATATCCAAGGCACGTGTCTCTATTAGTTACGTATTGGAAGAGTCTTTGTCCCACACTCAAGTTTTAACAATATCATTTCATAGTCCTTCTAGGCTTGATTAGTAGACAAGACTTCCATCATCAGCAACGACCGACAAATGAATTGACAATCAACATATGGTTCAATCTGAAAAACTGAAAAATTGATTCTGAAATTAACATCTCAGGTGCGACATTGTCACGAGGTTATGACGTCACAATAATCATTTAAAGATGCTTCCATTTATGAGAAACTTAATGAAGAGACGTCCTGCACTTTACACGGTAGAACTATACGCTGGTAAAATGTTGATAAATATTGAATAAACGGTATTGATTTTTGTTTTATGAGATTTTATTGTTGTTTTGATGTATATAATGGAATCACTTTCTATTGCCTGCGGTGTAGCAATCTGTAGACGAAACTAACATAAAAACGTCAAATGAATAAAATCAAATAGTACTGAATTGCAAATGAAACGGATACTCACTGACTTACATAAGCCTGAAATTGAACGTTTCTCCTTTCTATAGATTCCTTTTAAATATAGTTTCCAGTAATATGTTTAAGGAGACAAAAGTTATAATTTGGTTTCAATTTCCATCTTGATAAGTTTCAGGCTTTCATTATAAAGTAAACGGAATACTCTTATCTGGAATTAAAATGAAAAAAAGCAACTAAAGATTAGTGGGCCCGAGGCGCTTTATTGGATTTAGTTTCATCATGAACGATTTAGTTGAATTTTTTTTATAGCCATGGATGAACAAAAATTACTTAAAGAGCCATATGACAAACAGAAATTGATAGAACAGATTTAATGGATTGATTTCAAACCTGTCTTTAAAAGCTTAGTGATTTGTGAAAAAAACCCATATATTGATATAAAATTTATTACCGGTAATGATTTATATAAAGCCATACTATTCAAATCATACAAGTCAGCTCCAAATAGCTGTCTATGTAAAGCTAAAAATAAAATCCGAAACAGCTCTTCAATATTCAGTTAATGATAATGCGTTATAGCCTAACGTACTGGAGACGTACATCAAATAAATTACAGCAACCAGGTTTTCTCCGTAAATACCATCGTATTGACTGTCAGACCAATGTCCTATCAATAGAATTCAATTGTATTGACAAGTAAATTGTGAAGCTGGAAATGACTTTTCCAGTGGAGGATGGCACATAAATAAAATGCTCAAGAACGTTAAATTCAAAGGGTCGCTCAACTCTTTTGTTACAATCAAATCTTGTTTGTTAATTGGACTTCCAGTTTGAGGAAATATATATATGTTTTAATTATAAGTTAGTTGTCAAATTCTAAAATATGTAATGGAAATTTAAGCTTTCTTCTTCAAAAGATGATACAATTTTCTTTGGCGACATTTTCCTGATTTTTTTGTGTTCTGTTTTGTATTTATTCGAAAACAGTTTTATTACTTGATAAATTCGAAGTATTTGAAATGCAGTTTTTATGAGGTAATGATGAAATTATTAATCTAATAACACTGAGTTTGTATAAAAATTGAGATCGGGTTTAAGTTACTTAATTTAAATGTTTCTCTAGTTCTGTTGCTATTTTACTGTTTGTTTTTGTTCTTTTATTTAAGGTCTTTGTGGTGTGATGTCTGTCATCTCTGACTTACAGTTTTTGATTGCTCCTAAAATATCTTGTATATTAAGTATCGTACTATCTTCTTAACCTTCATTGCAATTCAAAAGTTTGGTCAAATATTGTTTTTGTTGCTTAGTATATCTCATATGGACTCGAATTATCTGCTCAAAAATATTTTGTAGCTCACTTACTACAATCAAGGATTTTACAGTCTTACTATAAAAATCCTTGCTTCAAGACGGTGTACACACATTGAGTCTTGTTCGTCACGTAATTTAGTTATTGAAATGAAGACTTAAAAAGTGTGAATAACTCTCTTATGCAAATGATGTACGGCTAAGCAGACATTAAAAAAACTGAAAGAAGTCATTACATACGATTGGAAAATAACGAAACTCTTTAAGTAACTATTAAGCCTAATGTATTTTATGTATCCAAGACTGTCAAAGGGAGATATTAATCGATTTCTCATTTCTTGAAATTCCTTTAGGAATTTGAAATAAATTAATGATAACGATGAACCGTGCGTGTTTTGTATTTAACATTGTAATTGATCATATAACTAGTTTTCTTAAAAAAGACGAATGAAAAGAAAATATATATGTCAAATAATTCATAAGATAGTTTGTCTGAACAAGCAATTGATTTTTTTTTTAAAAGAAGAAACCATAAGTAAACTGCTCGCGAAATCAATACCCTATTTAGATTAACAAAAAATGTAATCGCAATGAGATTAAAGATTTGTACCACTAAGTAGATTTGATACATTTATGTGAACAAGCTTAAGAATAAGGAAGAATAAATGTTTTATCATTATACATTGTAATTGTATAATCTTGCTAAATCTTATAATTCCCGTCCGTTGTTCTATTTTTTTTTTTTAAAGGAAAACAACATCATTAGGGCGCGAATGACTGTGTCAAAGACATTAAAAGCTGATTTCTTACTTCTTTCAATTTTTAATGTCACAGTCAGATCCTTATGAACGTTTCGTTTATATAATGCGCATAAGTTTCACTCGATTCAAAACTGTTGAAAATTGTCTAACCAATGACAAATTAAAGAGCAGTGAAAAAAAATTCCATAAACATTACACTAGGTTGCTAAACGCAGCAAGATTACAACACTACCGTCATGACGCTGCACTTTCTTTTGAAGTTTTGATCTTATGTCCTATGTTTTAGTTCATTTAAAATGTTTTTATTATTTTCACTTGATTCACCACTGAACAAATTGAGGAACCTCGTAGTAAACTCTGCCACATTCATGCCAATAACATTGTGTTTATCGCTGTTTATTTCTGGTTTTCCA
Source organism: Mytilus edulis (assembly GCA_019925275.1). Classification (NCBI taxonomy): domain Eukaryota; kingdom Metazoa; phylum Mollusca; class Bivalvia; order Mytilida; family Mytilidae; genus Mytilus; species Mytilus edulis. Next base: position 49,625,098 of record CM034361.1, on the reverse strand, counting down.
TTACGAGACACAATGTAATAAATAAGTAATCCGGTCTCTTGTTAAAAGTGTGTTCAAACGACAGTTACTGTTTTTTCTTACGCTAATTATATTGGCTGATTATAGCTTTAATGATGGAAGATCTAGTTGTTGGTCTACCGTGTCACTATCCTTTTTACTGTCACTGAAGAAAGTTGATAAGTTAAATTAAAATAATGATTGCTTTTAAAGTACACACATGTTATACATTTAGTTGAATACATCCTACAAATTGCAAATAGTTAGACTAAAACGGTAATAAACAAAGTTGATGAAGATAGTTAAGTAAAAATGATATGAAAGAAACGGGTAAAAGTCATAAAATGTATTTTATAATTCAATATACTTGTATTCACTGTTTTTAGTTATTTAGATTCAAACTGCAAAGAGTTTAAAAAAAAAATGTAGCATTTTTAAAGAATGGTGTTGTATAAGAAAATCTCAAAATTCATAATTTCAAATTCACTATAGTGTCTTTAAACAGCTAGTAGAGAATCGTTTTCTTGGTTGCATAACTTCCGGAGGATTTCACTTTATGTTTATGATGTCTATTACGAATTCAAATTTCTTCTTATGTCATAAAAACAGGAAAATGAAAAAAATATATAGGAAAGCTTGATCTTTTGTATAATATTATAATCATAGTTTAGTTAAGGCAATCGCTCCATTTTGTGGTCTTTGTGTTAAATTAACTGGTTCCCCGATCTAATATTGCTGAATTAGGTTGGTTTTGTATCCCTAATAAATCCATATTCAGGATAATAAAATCGGAATCGGATACGTTTCCCAATCCACAAAAGTCTCATTAGTATTAATTGATGAACAAAGTGACAAATTTAGAATTTTCCATTCTGTTACAATGATAAACGGAAACGTCAATAAACTGACCACCGACGGACACTAATTGACTGAGGCTCATAAAGGATTCTGGTCCTCAGAGAAATGTCACATTTCAAATTTATTGAAATTTTAGGAATACAAAATAAAACTGCCGTAACAATTTTTTTTTAATGTCAGGCTAGAAATTAGATTGATGCTGCCATTACAACTTTTGCAATTATTAAAATTAAAAACGAAAAAGTTATTTTTGTCTGTTGCCTGACATGCATATTACTATGGTTTGTTACATTCTTAATGAGATCATGGAAGTATTATATATACCCAAACTTGTTCATTTCCTTCTCCTTTGGTCTATGGTTGATATAGTTTCATTGGCAATGCTACCACATTTCTTTAGTTTTGTCTCATGAGGATTACGTCAATGAAAAAGCAACACAACAGAAGTCAACCGAATATCTATCTCTATAAGTCCCCGTACTGTTTTAAAAGATGACTTATAGACTACGCCTATTGTAAATGCTAAATCGGCACGAGTCTAGACTTCTGTGAATAATTCAGCATGATAGACGATTGACACCAACACCGAATTCTCAGTAGACAGAAAGGAATCACCGACGATTACTGGCGATATTCATAATTCTGATTATTATTCTAAACTATGATATATTATATGAAACGTGAAACCTAGAATTACATATAGCACTACAAAAAGGAATACAATGGCTACAGGTCGAATCCAAAGGGTGTTACAAATCCAGGTTCTTATATCATTTTGTTTTCATGATTTCTAGAAAGAACAAGTCGAACTCTATCTTATTTTCCCTTGCGCATATGATTATTATCTTACTATTTTCAATAGTATTTCAAAAATTAATAGGTATATTTGCAAATCACTAAATACTTGTGATAGCGAAATTTTGTGATCACTCCACAACTTGTGTTTCAAATTGGCTTATTTGTAAGACAGTTTTAAATAATCAAAACATAACAACTTGTTTCTGAAAAACTACAAGTTCAAAATGTTTGTTAAACTATTTTAATTATGTAAAGAAACTTTGCCTGAACAATTTGTTTAATAAATCAATATCTAATAAACGCCTCACTGATATCGTGGTTTAGCGTGCTCATCTCTATAGTGCCAGAGTAACGTCGGTTTCAAACCAAAGACTTCTTAGCTGCCCTCCGCTACGTCGGTTTCAAACCAAAGACTTCTTAGCTGCCCTCCGCTACGTCGGTTTCAAACTAAAGACTTCTTAGCTGCCCTCCGCTACGTCGGTTTCAAACCAAAGACTTTTTAGCTGCCCTCCGCTAATCAAGTGGCATTCAGGGGTAAGAACAAAGACTGATTAGGTGCAGAGTCAGAATAAGTTAGGTAATGTGATAGGGTTTTCTTTAAACTTGTGTACTAGTACCTTAGAAAAAATGACTAAGTGTTGACTAGATCGTTTGTGTTGAGGGGCTAGCTGACGCCCGCCTCCAGGAGCGGTATTTTCTCGCAGTGTTGAAGACTGATTTCTGCTTGATATTTGGTCGGGGTATTCATTTTGACTATTCTTTGCAACGACTTAATTCTATTATGATCATCTATATCTAAGTCGTATATGAATACATCAGAAGAAAGGGTTTCCGTGATATTTTATTGGCAGCTGATGCATTTATTATTATCAGTGAATAGTAATTGAAAGATGTTGAATCATGGAATGAAGTATCGATTCTAAATCAATTATTGAAAGGCCATTAGTTTTAACAAATTCATTAAAGAGTACTTAAATTTCAAATGAAATCACAATTCATCTGACCGTATCATACGAAAAACGATTCAAAATGTTTTTGTAAATGCTCAATGAATAAACCATGTCTTTGATAAATAATTCAATATATTCCACTAGTTTTATTATCTTATACCCTACGTGTATTTCAACATGGTAAAGCATGCACGTGTTTACATTTTAAAACCTAGATACTATTTTAGGAGCGTTTTATTATTGCAAAGTTCCAAACATCGATAACTGTGAATGTGATTTTTCTGTTTTATTACTGTTTATATGCCTATTTTATTACATCCGAGTGGTCGATTCCATAGCTTGAGTACTATTATATAATCCCTCAGTTTTTGCAGATATTGTACTACTGTGATCAACATAAACAATCATATAATTTACCCGAAGCGAGGCATAGTTGTCTGTGTATTTCCAAGTTCTATACCATGTTTTTATACATTAAGTGATATTGATATAATATATTTTCAAACTTGTCATTAGTGCTTAGAATTGACCAGATTAACTCCACACAGAAATAACAACAAGACAGAAGTTGTATTTAGAATTAAGAAGCTGTACGTTTATATTCCCGTTACACAAAAGAGGATATGTTTGAAGTCACACATAATCTTTTTGTTGAAATAATTACCTAGATCGCTTGAACGGAAACTATCATTTTTGTGCAGCCGGTGTTCTGACTATAACTTGTCATATATGTATTCACCAACAACACTTATGACTTATATGAA
>CM034361.1:49603102-49616480 GCA_019925275.1 Mytilus edulis | reverse complement strand
TACCCGAGATTTGCAATTGATCACATGTATCTCCTAGCTGTGTGATTTCACTATGTGTTTGTTCCAGTTTACGGTAAGTGAGGATTTATTTCTTCAATTGCATGAAAGCTCGTTGCTTTTGTAGGTAACGGATTTGTTTTCGGCAACAATGTCATTTTGCTATTTTGAAACACATACTATGTGTGTAAGCCTTTTTCGTAAACGTTTGTATTTCACTATTTCACTTCTCATTTGCTACCTTTCTCATTGTGTTAACTCTTGGTCCTTTTCTCTATCTATTGTTGATATAGCTTGATGAACGCCTTTGAATCTGTATTTGATGTCATCTATGTGGTGATAAAGGATTCCATTATATCTTGACATATAACATTTGTAGTTTCCGTGGGGACTTATATGCATGTTTTCTGAAGGCTTTTCAATTGATATGAAGGTTTTTGTAGCTTCATCTGATTTATGTTCTTTCTAATCTAGATCTCACGAGACGGCACAGCCTAAATATTTCGTTGATATTAGATTTTGAAGAGTTTAGTTGTGAAGTTTGTAATTTAACTTGATTTCCTTTTATTTATCTTGTTAGGAGGCTGCATTTTTTAAGATAGAACTCCATTTTCTCAAAGTCGTTTTTTCGTATAGGGACTTTATGTACCAGCAACTCAAGAGCGACTCAAGAATTCAAAAATGTACCACAATATTTAGATATTAGAACATGTGGTATAAGTGCCAATTTGTCTATATTTTCAAATTCATGTGAATATCATTGTTACAGTAGTACTTGAACATGTTTCACTTGCTCAAAACTGCTTATGACCAATAGGTGTGCAAATTTGATAATGTTATACTTTTTATGTAACAACATTTTTTGTTTAAATATGCTGCTTTGAACTTAAATTATCTGTAAATATTTTTGATATTTCAATATAACATTTTAAACTTGGATCATACTTTACGCTTAATGTGAAACTATACCTACAAAGTTTTTTCTCATTCATCATTTTTGTGGTTGTACTAAAAGAGGGACGAAAGATACCAAAGGGACAGTCAAACTCATAAATCTAAAACAAACTGACAACGCCATGGCTTAAAAAATGAAAAAGACAAACAGAAAAACAATAGTAAACATGACACAACATAGAAAACTGAGGAATAAACAACACGAACCCCACCAAAAACTAGGGGTGATCTCAGGTGCTCCGGAAGGGTAAGTTACCATTGTTAAAGGTTTATACATGTATATCAAGTAAGAGGATACAAATCATGGTGATAACAAAACTGATTGAATCGCATTCAAAAACAAAAATATCTATACCGGTGATGTTGTCATGATCGGTAAAAGGTCGAGAATCGTTACATTTTAGTTGATACGTTCTTCGATTTCTAGCTGATATTGTGCACATTTCAAATTGTTTATTGCCTGGAACGTCGCAAATAAATAACAACCGTGTGCTAATTTAACATGTCATTATGATCTTAGTTTAAGATAAAACATCATTAGTTTCTAATGACGGGTCTATTGGGAGGTTAAAGCTAGCTTGATAAGGACTTCAACATTTATCATACTTTGTGACAACATCGGGAAACTGTGATTCATGATTTTCATTTTATTCTTTTGTGCGGATGACTATTATTTGTAAACCTAGTTTAATCGCTCAAATATTTAGTTTAATTTGTCAGCAAAGAAGTTCAAGCTGAAAGTTTTTTTCTCTTTTATTTGTCTCGCGTTAAAATTAAACATTATTATTTAATTTGAGTATGTCTGTGCTGCGGAGAAAAATCAAACGGTTAAATATAAATGGTTGTCGTAAATTAATCTGAAGCAACTTTTTTTCTGCATCATCTGTGATTGTGTATTTTGTCGTTAAACTTATAAAACATAGTCAATGAAAAAGCATTCAAAAAGTAAGCATATAAAACAAAAAGTAAAATCCATATTCAAAGAAGGATTGATGTAAAACAAAAATCAAATGCCAAATACATTTTAATCATGATATAAGAAATAAAAATGTAAATCTGATCAAATTTAAAACAATTTCAAGTGCGAGATGAAAAAAATACAATTATGATTAAATAAAAACTATAATCTATATTATCAGTTTGAGAGCACACATATTCGCAATATTATATCGGATTCAACTCATTTGAAAACTTGTTTTAACTAACTCAATCCTTCATAACCCGACCAAAAGTCAACAGTGTATTTGATGCAACTACTGGTCTTTGTCGATGTCTCTGTTGGTGGAGGTCTCCTCGCCGAGGATATCACAATATCAGTGGTCGGCACTTCTGCGTTGGCATGAATTATCTTTTCAACAGCTATGGTAGTAATCATACATAAAACTTATCAACCGTGTTTTTTTTTATTTGATCTTTCAACTTGTATGATTCGAGTGTCACCAATGAGTTGTTGAAGACGAAACGCGCATCTCACTTAAAAAATTGGAGACTGGTATCTATAATGAGTATACTTGAATAAACATGCATAATGTTGCCAACGGAATAGATTCGCGACACACATAATGCATTATGTACAAGTATTTAGTACAATAATGTACGTATAATGTGATTATCTACTAAAAAATACTCAATAAACAACGCATATATAAACTTTGAGAAATCACGTATGTCGTAAAAATGACAATTCATGTGTTGCCGGTAGCTAGCTAAAGAAAAGTCGATAAGGTACGTTGGCAAATAATATTATTTTCTTACAAAGTTTATGACTGATTGAAATAATGGAAACAGTCAGACTTTCAATACCATATAATCTTTTTCATCATCACACAACTGTTCAATAGTGCAGTCTCTCATTTATCATCATATTTTTGCAGCTATATTTAAGGAGAAGTAACCAAACATGATGTGCAACTGGTACCCATGAGACATTCAAACTTCTAAATCATCAGTCCAACATAGAAAACTAAGAACTAAGAACTCCATCAAAAGCTAGATTGAAAACTTGAGTTTCAACCGATATCAAATGAAACGCTCAAATTTGGTGAAAGGAGCCTAAAAACAGGCAAATGGAGAGGGCAGAAGTGCTGTAGTTATTTAGTAGGCTTATTTTGTTCACCAAAGACGACAATAGATTTGATAAAAGACCATAAAAATCTGTTCTTCGAATAAATTAATCATAGATACCAGGATGGAAATTTTATATATGCGCCAGGTGCGCTTTTCTTTTACAAAAGACGCTGGAATAAAAAATAATGTTAAAACGGCCAAATATAGTACGAAGTTGAAGAGCATTGAGAAGTGCTGACTATTGGGCTGGTGATACCATCACCTTCAACAAACAAAGTTAAGTTTATAATAAAGATGAAAACCTTTAACAGGCTTAAAAAAATGAAAGAAATAAACAGCTGCACAAGGACGCGCATGTCTTCTACGTTTACTAATTGGTGGCTGATAAATTGATTGAAGACCTTTTATGAATTCAACATCTTGACAGTGTAGAATTCTTATAATATCTTGTCATTTGTCAAATATGCATCCGCAAGGACGATTCTTGAACAAGGTACATATTGAAAGGGAAATGATCCTTAAATAACATAACAGTTTGCACACTATTTCAATGATCAGCAAACTTGGGTAATATGAACATGATGAAGTCATCCTTGGACTGACGGATGAACCGATATGATAATATGCAACTTAAAACTATAACCCGTTAATTGAGCAGAAGTATGGCAAAATATTTGCAATTCATAAAAGTAAAAGATGCATATTATACATTTATAAATCTGTTCTGTATTAATACTAGCAATGATGTGTAAAATAAATAACAGTTTTACTAATACATTTTAAGTTCAGATACATTTATTTACAAGTTTCTTGACAAACAGCTATTCACAATACATACATATAATATACTAGGTCGTTATTTGTTTTGAATGGAAGCTAAATAATTATAATATTATTAATCAAGGAAACAATTCACGTAAGAAAAGAGATATGTGTATGAACACATTCCATGCAAACAGTTAAGAATGCTGTCCTAGCTGCGATGCAAAAAGGTCAGAATTGTAATAGTTCCGGGTTTTGCTTGAAAACATAGGGAATTTTGGTCAAATAGTTATTATTATTTAAGGACAAAAACAGGGACATTGTAAAAATCTAAAAGAAAACAAAAACTACTCATTGATAACTATAACAGACAAAACACAATATTACAACCATAAACTGCAAACCTTGGGTGAACACCAGTGTTACTTTTTGCTTCTTATTCACTCTAAACTATGCGGATAAAATATACTTCGAATTATCATTTTTTATTTCTAACTGCTTCCAAGGTGAAGATAAACGACACTTTAATGTTGGTATCATAAACTTTTTTTTGTAATTTATTTGTATTTCATCGGAAAAAAAACACCAAATATTGTGAAACATAAATGTATAGATAATTCATAATACATGTATTGATATTAAATTTATCAATAACATTTTTAAATTAAAAAGATAGATACTAATTGAATTTAATCAACCTACTTTTTGTTATAATTATCTGACATACTTATATGTATTCAATATTGAACTTTGTTGAAGATCTCCATATGTCAAATCTAAAGAAAACTTGTAAATCTAGTTATTTTGAATGACTTCATATCTCATTTTCATATCTGTACTATTGATTAATCGTATAATAAGATAGATGTCCGATTTCCATAATAAGCAGTATTGTACTATTTATGGACGGATTTCTCTTTTACTTAGTTACTGACTTCCTGCTTAAGATAGATCAATTAAGGGTAGGTCAGAGTCAATTTTTTACAGCCGATTATCCACCAAGATTTCTTTAAGAGGTTTCTGTGTTGATGTATTTTGCCCTTTATTAAATTTTAAAAAAAACATTTTTGTTCATTAATACGTCATAAAATGGAAAGCCAGTTTTATTTTTTGCACGAATTAAGTACAAGTAGATTATAATTTAAAGATTTCAGAACACTAAACCAAGTATAATCATCTTTTAAATGTCAAATTTGATATGAATTTAATACATCTCTTTAAATTGTGTTTGAATTAAACGTGTAGCATCAATGTTTTTAAATACCATGATCAACAGGAGATTAGAAATAAAATTTTAAGTAAAATCAGATTTTATCATATAATTTTTCGCTGAACATATTTTGATCCCGTGGATAAAAGAAAAGACAGATATAACACGGACAGCGTACATTAGGATTTTGCATTTTGTTTGGGATTCTTTGGGATTTTTCTCCAAAACCGTAGTAATGAAATGAATATATAATTCATCGTATAACATACAAGTCATCCCGGGGTGTAAAAAATGCAACCAACATAAAGATATTTGTTAAATTTAATTTTAAACAAAGATTACAGGTATGGTTTTGATCATTTTAAAAAGAACTTAGATTGCATTAAATTCATCAAATGATGCTATAAAAATTCGAAGACTTTGTCATAACTTTATTTTTTGTAGAATAAATCTACGTCATCAATCTTGCTCTAGTAAATTCCTTCACAATCACAAACAAAAAGTTTCTTATGGGTTGCATTGAGGTTTATATATGTCTTTCCCAATTACTACTTGCTTTAGTAGCTTTCTACTTACTGACAGTCGTTTCCATGGCAGCTAATTTCATATTGCTGACAGAGAGTGCATATATTGTCCTTAAAACAACATTCAAATTTCATATCACACTGTACATCTACATTGATAATGTCTATGTTCCTGTATACCACTAATAAATCGGAAGACAAATGTGTTATAAAATGTAGAATAAATATTGTCCACAAAACAATAAAAAATGTTATAGTCGTACATGTATATTGAAAGTAAGTTTTGAAATTAACTTCAAAGCATGCTTCAGCAAAGACTTCAAAGAAATTAAATTCGTGCTGTTAATCGTGTTAAATATGATAAGTTTAACAACATAAACTATGAAATTTGAAAAACGAATTAAAAAGAAATATGGACAATGCACTTACTTGTAACAGATGTTGGTTTTTTTTTCTAGATCTTTGTCATCTTTTTTATGTAAGTTCCTATGTTGTTTGGAAGTAGAAAATAGGTTTCCATTACAGAAGTGGATGTTAAAAATCGAGCAAGCAATTATGGCGAGTTCTGTGCTCTTTGTTTGTTTTTTTTCCAACGTAACAAGTATTTTGTGACGCGTTTAAAGCACGTTTAAAGATTTATTTTTATTTTTTGTGGAGTGCTGAAAGGTTATTAGTTTACTATGCAGCGTTCTTATGTTACTATTGTTTCTGTTCTCCCGTTGTTTTCCTCTTAAAATTGATGTGTTGTCTTCAGTTTGAGTTTCTAACCTAGATTTTTCTCTCAATCCATTAATGACTTTTGAACAGCCTTTATTCTGTGCAGCGTTTTAATGTAACTAGTTTTCGCTGCAGTGTTTTAAGGTTTTTTTCTGTGTAAACTAGTTTACTGTGTTGTGTTTAAATGTTACTAGTGTTTTCTGTTCTTCGGTTATTTTCCTTTTATAGTTAATGTATTTTCCTCAGTTTTCGTTTCTCTCAATCGATTTATGACTTTTGAACTGCGGTATAATATTAGTTATCTTTGTGTAATCAGGAGTGTACAGTATTTTACACCGTTGTTGAAAATTCATACACCCTGAGGCGCAGTCGAATGGGTGTATGAATTTCAACAACGGTGTAAATTCCGTACACCCTGATTACACCAAGATCACGAATTTATTTCTTATGAACAATTCCTTAACTCATTTTGAAACCAGGATATAAAATTGTAAAAATGGTAATGAAAAATTTCCAGCGTAATATTTTTTCAATGTCTATGTTGCTGCACATTTTCAAATACTTTTCTAATTTACTTTTGGAAAAATTCAGAAAATTGTTGTGTTCTTTTGAGTTTTCAAAAAAAAAATCTATTTTTTTTACTTTTTTTTTTTTAATTTTTAAATTTTTTCTTCTTCTTCTTATTTTTTTTTTTTTTTTTTAATTTTATTTTTCTAAAAATTTTGGCAAAATTTCATTTTTTTTTTAATTTTGCCAAAATTTTATTTATCCCCGGGTGAACAAGGGTGGGTGTTATTTACACCGGGGTAGTCAACCAATCAGATTGCAGTATTTTTGCTGCATAAGAAATAATACTGTATATACAGTTTGAATAATAATTACAAATAAATTTGATTTATTACCTAGACAATGAATAAATAAAATATTATACAGGAAAACTTATAGTCCTGTATACATATAATTTATTATTAAATATGCTTTTAAATCAAGATTTCGCTAACACATAATTTCTCTTCGGAAGTATATCCCCATCAATATTAATTCTTTAACCACACCAAAAACTTAAGTTACCTTAATGCATGTTATTTTACGAAAACCAAGTCAGTCTTGTTTTAAAATAGCAACATTGCCTGACAGCAGGCTCATAACTTTTTCTAGATTTTTTACCAATAGCCATTTATTCTTAGGTCTTCTTATTCTTCCTAGTGTACCATGTAAGATGACAAGACAACTTACGACCACCAAACAGTTATGCTTACGATATATTTACAGTAGATGATTTGTCATTGCTGATTCCGCAAATAAGAGGGTTTGTTTTGAAACAGAAATACTAAGCTTTTAATCCACCATTTTCTACATTTGAAAATGCCTGTACCAAGTCAGGAATATGACAGTTCTTGTCTATTCGTTTTTGATGCGTTTTGTTATTTGATTTTGCCATGTGATTATGGACTTTCCGAATTGATTTTCCTCTAAGTTCAGTATTTTTGTGATTTTACATTTTATCTACACAAAATATTTATCGGTCGGAATTCATAAGACAGACATAATATTAAACCGATGTATGATTACAAACCTTATATAGAAATCATATTTCCTATAATTTGTTATTTCCATGTAAGAGACAATTTAATGTTTACTATACATGGTACAAGCACCTGCTCATTTTAACATCTAAGGTATTAATGACTCTTAAGTATTGATGTCGTACATTTGCTTTTTTGTATAATAAGGATGACCTATTTTTAAGATAATGAAAGACAGAAGAACAAAACTTGTACTTTTATTGAGTATGTAGGGTCTTTCGGTTCACAATGCAATTAGATTCATATTAGCAAGGCTTACAACTAGCCGTCAATTCGTGTAATCTAGAGCAATGGATTACAGTTCGTTAAAGTACCAATGACTCCCTTCACAAAAGATAACTAAAAACAAATTGTACGAATCAAACGTAAGTCACATGATCAAACAAGATGCACATTAATACTCATGCATGCAAGAAGCAATTTTATTATTACTTCTGACTCTCACATAGTTTTTAAAGTTGTTGAATGCAACAAATATTTAAATACCCATGCACAAAGCACTTTTCTTACAATTCCACGGTGGCGTGGTCAACAAGAAAATAATGGTAAAACGTGAGTACAGTTGTGATTTCAGAAATAACACAAGCGTTTTCACAATTTGATTATTCCAGTTAACATTATTGATATTCCAGTTGAGAAAATCAAAAGCAAATATTTCAAAATATGTTTTGACAGACTTTTTGTACGTTCAGGTATTTCACATCCAATTTTTTGTGGAAATATTCTTTATAAAGCACAAAGGTGTCAGTATTCACCTCATAAACTTACAAAACCTTTGAATAGACTTATTAAGAAGGGATATAATTACGATACTGTTGTCAAGTCATTAAAGATTGCATATTTTGGCGTTAACATTGAGTCACTGATAAGGTCTTTGCGTCGGAACTAAACACATTTATTCTAAAAACAGTTGTTGGCATGACACGGGTTATGTTCTTCTCATATATGTTATGATGGTATGATACTAAACCCCTTACGGGAAGGATTGTGCCTGATGTTCATATGAAGAAATCATAATCTTTCAGTCAGTTTAATTGAAGTCTGGAGCTGGCATGTCAGTTAACTGCTAGTAGTCTGTTGTTATTTATGTATTATTGTCATTTTGTTTATTTTCTTTGGTTACATCTTCTGACATCAGACTCGGACTTCCCTTGAACTGAATTTTAATATGCGTATTGTTATGCTTTTACTTTTCTACACTGGTTAGAGGTATAGGGGGAGGGTTGAGATCTCACAAACATGTTTAACCCCGCCGCATTTTTTGCGCCTGTCCCAAGTCAGGAGCCTCTGGCCTTTGTTAGTCTTGTATTATTTAAATTTTAGTTTCTTGTGTACAATTTGGAAATTAGTATGGCGTTCATTATCACTGAACTAGTATATATTTGTTTAGGGGCCAGCTGAAGGACGCCTCTGGGTGCGGGAATTTCTCGCTACATTGAAGACCTGTTGGTGACCTTCTGCTGTTGTGTTTTTTTATTTTGGTCGGGTTGTTGTCTCTTTGACACATTCCCCATTTCCATTCTCAATTTTATTTACTTTCTTTTCTTTTCTATTTTTTTTTTTTTTTGTATTTATATTAGTATCCTACACTACATGTCAATTACTCATATCATATAAACAATCAATATCATTTTATCGAAAAAGAGTGGGTTGGGTTCACCTTTTTACGTCAAAGCGTTTAAGCGAATTAACTGGCTTTAGATTCTATCATTCTCATAGATTTAAAAGATACAGCTTCGTACTGTGACAATAACATAAAAAAAACTCACAGTCCAAAAAATCTGAAGTATATGGCTAAACTGAAATGTTTTTATGAATACTATTGTTGGTGTTAGTTAGGATAATTAGTCCTCAAAAGAGGCGCGAAGGATACCGGAGGGACAGTCACACTCATAGATGGAAAATAAACTGAAAACGCAATGACTTACAAAGAAAAAGACAAACAGTCAAAAAAAAGAACACAAGACATAACCTCTAAAAAAATTAAGTGTGTTCTTGAAATATTTATAGATGTTTTGTATTTATTTTTACTTTGGGATATTCACCCTACCTAACTAGAAGGCAATATGTTTTAGGTAGAAATGGGCATACAATCACACTAAATGATGCTGCATACTAGTAAATACGCTGATCTTTTAGAATACAAGGATCGTAATGATGCCATGTGGATATTTCTATCGGTTTTCAAGATGTTCATTGACAGTGATTCATCCTTTCAAAGGCTTCCGTTTTTATGATTGAAAAAACAAAGTGACGTATGGGAAGATTATTTGGGCGTAGTAGAATTCTTTTTAGAGCATCAAAACCAAGTTTGGCAATAATATTGATGTTTTGATAACGGATTACATAAGTAGTAATAAATATTTCAATAACACTTATATGTCTCAGAAATAAACTTTAAATTGGGTAAAAATGTTCATATATAAAAATTAAAATGAAAGCGGTGACATTCTACAACGTGGAATCTTTATAGATAATCCTGGTATCTATGACGAGTTTACCTGCAATGGTATCAAGGTCAAACCACAATAGTATAGCTACATAATTTTGGTGATATGAAGATTTAATGTATAATAATCTCAATGGCAATTCGTGATATCTGATTGAAAAGAGCTTGATGTATCATATCCATTGTCTATAAAATGAACGATGACGATTTGAAATTGAAAATAAAATTAAAGCAAACTGAGAATTTCACTACTAGACATAATTGATGAGTTTAATAAAAATGACTGCCGCAAGAGTCATACTATAAAAAAACCAAGATTACAATAGTTTAATTAAAGTTTTTGCTCTATATTGTAAAGACATAAACCTACATCGAATGTCACATTCATCTTTTACACTCAATTCCACTTATTTTAATTTTATATAATATTGCTTTAACCGTCATCACAGAAGATCTTAGAACGCCATCGCACGTTAAACATGGACACGCTTCGGTAGCCAATTACATTTATCGTAAATGGCATTCAGCATTGGAATCCGAATGATAAAACTCTTTAATGCATTAACGAATCAAAAATGGTGATAAATTGTCTTGCTTAATTCAACGATTTCAATGCGTTATCTTATTGCTACGCTCAATGTAAATTTCATGCATCGCATCAGAAATGAACAAACGTTCAATGATCAATAACGGTGTGCATTCGTCAAAGGCTGCTAATCTAAGTTCATCAATTATCTATACCATTCTATATTTTAGACATTTGGACAAATCAATAGATTGTTGTAGAGCATATCGAACCCTTATCAGTAGAGATGATAAAAATGTTCGTTTACTCAAGTTGGTAAACTAAAAGTTGATTGACAACTTTTTATCTTGAACAGATTTTCTGGCTCCGTATCAACACGAACATTTTGTTCAAAGAAAAAAAGCCAGCAAATAGATTTGTTGCTATGCATCGCATTACTGCATCTAAAATCAATCGTTTTGTAATAATTTTAACTCAGATATGTATTAGAACCTAAACAAATAATGAACCGTCATTTAGTACGAGCTTTGTCAACTTCCTGTTTCCGGTAAACGTTTCCAGAATAATGGCGTCTGCACCAATCATACGAATGTCATTGACAAATCAGTTCTCAAAGATGCAATACGAATTCTCATTTACATGGAAATGAATCTGTCGGGCGAACCCTAGAAATGCAAATTCAACAAATAAAACAAAACCTGACGCTTTAAGATTGATGGCTTCATTAACTAACTCCAAACTACACATAAAGTCAATTTTTGCATGCTAAAACCTATTTGACGATTTTGTATTTCCGTTATTGATAAATGACAGTGTAGATGAAATTGCGTGCATGCATTGCCAATTGTAAAACAAAATAAAGTATTAATATATTCAAAATATAGGTCAATTGCATGATTCATAATAACATATCTTTTAAAATATTACTTACACACAATTTTGGTTAATTTTTAATTAAAAATATGAATATAAATTACCAAAGAAATCTGTACATTTTTGTTAACGTATATCCTGATATGTGTTGATGTGGTCCAAATTAAGAAAATCGTGCATATCGATTAGTAGAGGCAAACTAGTCAATACTAAAAAATTTCGGAAAGTGAATGCATTCCAAAAGAAACGAGACTAGGCGGGTGAGTTGCTATGAATGCATCATCCTTCATCAAAATTCAAGCGATCCGAAATGGAACACAATCGTTGAATTACATATCATACGAATGCACTGTTATCTTAAGACCAAAACACAGCGAAAGTATGTCTCTAGTCAGTTTAGATATCGAAAAGTCGTGAAAAAAGTTAAATCACAAAAATACAAAACTCCGAGGAAAATTTAAAACGGAAATTCCCAAATCAAATGGCAATACGAAAATCTCAAAACAACCGTCATATTCCTTACCCCGCACAGGCATATTCCAAAACTTCATTAAGACTGTAAACCCTATGTGATGTCGATTTCAGTCGTTCTCCCTCATAACATTGTTAGGGAAGCCTTTTTGGTGAGGACAACACCCTTGTGAATGAAATCAGTATAGTATTGACGTAAAGTGTATCACCTGTGATCGAATGGAAACATTAAGAAAGCAATTTGAAAGCAAGTTGATGGCCTTCAACCTGATAGACATCAAAATATGTCATTTCTTAGCAAGCCAAGTGTATCGATGCTCAGATAAAATAAAAACGTAAAGTATGCTTCACCACATTAAATATTACTCTTCTGGTAATAATTCGTCTCATTGGTTCACTTATATATATGTAACATTATTTTCATCCTCTCGTTATTATTTTCGTGGTATCGTTAGATCTTTCACCAAAAATAATTAAATTTGTTTCAGGTTAAAGCTTTTTCATATTTTTTTCGGTTTGCTTTTTACAATGCAATAAATAAGTGATTTAACAATCCACACCTAAATAAATATACCCTTTGTTTAAATATATTCCTTGATTTTATGAAGGGAATAATGCCTTTCACAATGTCCCTATATGACACATAGTATTTAGATATTTTCCCTTGCCATCACGATCTGATTATTGATCACAGTGTTCCGGTGTTTTCAGCCAACACATCTACTAATAACCTCAATGTACCAGTTTATGATGTATTAGGTGATAATGGTCGCGTTAAACCTGCAATGAAGTAAGCGGTGATTTTTTGGAGGGTGTTTGGGTATTTATATTATTTTGTTTTATTCGGTGACATAGAGATGAAGAATGGCAATATAATTGCTGTTCCTTTGTTAATGTGTGTTTTGCTGTGTCAAATAAAACAATCTTATTCAATTCTGAGGCCATTGATTTCAAAAGCGTTTCGACGGATCCGAAGTTCTTCATTCTTTGTCTGTCAATCCGTAATGTATTGAAAACATTCAATCTTCGTGTATTATATGCTTACGTGTGTTCCAAGGTGTGTAAGTCTTTAAAGTTGCTAGATATAATAACTAGTTAAAGCTGTTATGGTTGGAAGCCAACATGAAATCTTATTTTGAAAACGAATTAAGAATTACTAGCTAAAATAAAGATATTATTTTCATTGTACTTACAAAATAAAATCTAAAACAAGATATAAGTGTAATCATATAAATAATACAA
>CM034361.1:49537752-49593713 GCA_019925275.1 Mytilus edulis | reverse complement strand
GTATGTACTGGTGTAGGTGTCCACTGTCCGCTTGACAACTAATAGTATGTTATTTTATAGGAAAAGCTTACGTTGTATAGTCGGTTCGTGTCAAAAATCCATGTGTAAAGGTTATCATAAATTTTTTAAAGATTGTTTGTTTATTTGAAGAATGTATGCATGAAAATTAAAAAACGGGAATACCGAACTCAAAGGAAAATACGGAAAGTCCCTTATCAACTTGCAAAATCAAAAGCTCAAACACATACAACTAATGGAAGCAACTGTCATATTCCTGACTTGGTACAGGCATTTCATTTTGTAGAAAATGGTGACATCTATCTATGTGACTTCTATGCGTAATGATGTCGATTGAAAAATTACAAGTTGAAACTGCTAGCCCATTCTAATATCTACTCTTGAAGTATGTTTTAAGAGAAATATAAACCAAAAATATATTCCAAGCTAACGTCATTAGCAAATAAGCAGATATCGATGTTTTAAAAACTTTTTTTTTGGAGGATTGAAATATTCGGTTTTAAATTTTTACACAAGTAGAACAAATTATTGATGTCTAATATGCAATTGAAACTTGGTATCAATTGTTTCTGTCAGAAATCAACAATTATGCTCCCAATAAATTGAAAAGAAAAGAAAAAAAAAACAAAAAAAAAACATGTATGGCAAACAGATTGGATTACAGATGAGAACAATCTCGTTGGAATAGAGCCATACATTTTGCAATTCACGAACCTTTTACAGCTTGCGATACGGTATGGTTTTTTTTCTGTGTTGAAGACTGTACATTATCCCATATTTGATAATAACAATGTCTCATTGGTTACCATAGTATTTATTACCATATCTCCTTGTTTCAAATGTATGAGATGATTACATAAGAAAATAAGAATAGTAAAATACTAACTGCAGGATGAAGTATCAATTAATCGGTAGGTGAGAAACTGCGATTTTGTTTTGATAACAAGTGCTATTTTGTCCGTTTTATGCTCACCTGGCCTTAAATGCCAAGTGAGGTTTTCTCATTACTAAGCGTCTGTCATTCGTCGTCGTCGTCGTCGCCCGTCGTCCGTTAACTTTTACAAAAAATCTTCTCCTCTGTTACTATTGAGACAAATTTAAAGAATTTTTGAAAATGTTTCACAATCATCATTAGAGTATCAGGTTTGAAAATGGGTCAGACGACCACGCCTGCCAACCAATATGGCCGCCATGGCTAAAAGAAGACGAGGTGATACCATGATTATTTTAGCTAATATCTCTGAAACAAAATTTGACAGGGTAAAAATGTTCATCAGGTTTAGATATCATTTCAAGGAAATTTTTAGATGAATCAGACAACCCGTTGTTTGGTTGCTGCTCCTTTTCAGATTTCGACTTTTATCTTGAATATTTTTCTATATACATTGATTAGCTGTAAGCAGCAATTATGTTCATCAAAGCAAGATCTACAAATAAGCCAACATGACCAAAAATTGTTAATTGTTCCCTTAAGAGTTATTCCCCTTTTCGTAATTTTTTGTAATCTTTTACAATTTTTTTTCTTTCGAAACTACTGTGACAAATTTAGCCAAACTTTGCCGAAATCATCATTAGGGTATCTAGTTTACAAATGTGTCCAATGACCCTGATGACAACAAGCATGAAAAACATGGATGAAAATTGAACAAAAGGGTTAAATGCAGTTTTTGGCTGGTTACACTGAAACTAAGCAAAAGTATAACGGTTGCATTATATCATGTTTCCATTGTTAAGCAAAATATCAGGTTAGCGATACAGGCTCATTTGAGCCTCTACTTCAATATTGTTCTTGTTTCAGTAAGGGACCTGAAATTGAGAACATGAATTTGATTAACATGCCTATCATTTTTGAAGACTACATGTTGAGTTTTAATTAAGCGTCTTCCCTTTTTTTTGCTGGTTTTGTTGGGTTGATGTACGTATACCGAAAATCTGCTTTTTATTAAACAGAAATTAAAACAGGGCTAATAACGCTTAATTTCAGGTCGAGACTATATAATTATACTAGTAATTATGATGGTAATTTTTTTCATTTCTCGTATATTAAATAATGTAAACATTTATTCAGAATTGGATAGGTAAAAATGGAAACCCAGACAAGATCTAGAACATTCATTATTCATAAGGTCAAATACATACACATTAAACAGACAATCTCATGCACAGCGTATGTAGGTAGATTGGTTTATTTTAAATTATACAAATTTACGTGCTTCCGAGAGTTAAAGAACTAACTGAACTTCAGTGGTTAGATACAATTTGATACTAGTAATTGTCAATTAATCATTGTGACCACTGTCATTTTCGTTAATTACAGAAATTGCAATTGTTTGTTTATTTGCATCTTCTCCTGGAAACGTCTTAGTTATGACATTTTAAGTTTTAAATGTCTAACATATCTAATGGTACATTCTAAGGCTACTTTGTTTTTTTAACCCGGGAAACATCTTCGCATGTTTTACTTTATTATATCAAGTGTTAACTCCAGAACCTAATGGGAATTGAACGGCAACGGAAAAATATGATTACCATAAAAAGCGTTAAACATGAAGGATTTAAATAATGAAATTGTCTTTTTTAATATACTCCATACTTTTATCATTTGACAAATAGACATAAAACATGCAAGTATATAAAAGCACTGTCTGAAAATTAAAATATCCCAGGCAGAATTGATCAAATCGCCCCTGTTTCCGACTATAAATAACTATATAATACAGCTCCTTATTGCGGATACGTGTTAAATTGGCACACAATTTAATATAGTTAGACAGTTTCGACTAACTCTATGTCATAAATTCTATAACATGTAGAGGCTCCGCTGTTGAAATTCAATAAATACGTTTATGCAATAGAAACTTAGAAATACTGTGTCTGTAAAGTAATTCAATAGAATTAATTTCTGAATGCAATTCATTGAAATGATTGCTTTATGTTGTCTTAGACGCCGGCAACACAGGAGATCTTAATACTAGTGTGTCTTTTGATGTCAAGTTTCCTCAATTGGATTTTTCAATTAGATATATTAAAAAAAAAATCCTGATACATAAAAGAATTAAAAGAAATCGAACATAATATTTTCCTTTACAAATTATGTAACAAGTATGTTATTGAGCATATCTAAACATGTAGACAGTGACCTAACAAAACATACATCAACAGATCACAAAACTCAACCTCATCTAAAAATATATTCTTTCAAATCATCCAACGTTCTATTCATTGCATCGATTTGAAATTCATTGTAACTTTAAATTAAAATCAAAAGACTCTACTTCTTTGGTTAATTCTATTATTATACTTCTAAATATTTAAGGATTCCACCAGTTTTGTACGAACATAATCATCTCGTGTTTCCAATAAAACAGATAAATAGTTATCAAAAGTATAATTTAGTTCGCCAGACGCGCGTTTCGTATATCTAGGACTCATCAGTGACGCTCATATAAAAATATTTATAAAGCCAAACAAGTACGATGTTGAAGAACATTGAGGATCCCAAATTTAAAAAAAAAAATTGTGCCAAATACGGCTAAGGTAATCTATGCCTGCACGATCTCTGTATGACAACGTTGGAACATAACAAAGTAAACAGTAGATTTGAATACAAATTTTCTGGTTAAAGCACTAAAATGTATCTAGTTCTCTAAAGGGTCACTAACTAAGAGATATATACAAACATTAGATTATCCAATGTTTTGTTCAATCATTAATGAAAGTTAAATACAATGTAGTGAAATAATAATTAGCTTTTAGCAGACAATATTGTTTAATTTAGTCAAAATAAACTAAGAAACATCGATGAGAAAATTAGTAACATGCAAGTGGATAATTTGACCTTATTTAATCTTTTTTTTATGTGACCTTCAATTCAACCCCTTATGTAACAAAGATAACGCATACTTTATGCGTGTTCAGTTATTAAAAGGAACACAATGTCATCATTGAAAGTGAAAAAAGGTAGATATAGGCAACTATAGATCACCGTACAGACTCAGTAATGATCGAAACCCTTATCCGTAGATAATAGTACGCTTGTAGGCTATAAACGGATCCGGAATAACAGAATGTTAAAAAATTAAAACGGAGAAAACAAACAGTATGAATAATGTAATAAACAATAATATTGAAATTTACGAAACACTTACATGATAGACAGTATATGATAATGACTGAATCACAAACTTCTGACTTGAGACAGGCACCTATACCAGTTCAGGCGGAGTTAATGAAATATCTAATAATATACCATTACACATATAGTACATGCATTGAAAACATTGAAATCACAACATATACAGATATAAAGAACGAGTAAGGATGTAATATTTCTAACTTATTTACCCTTTTCATAAAAGAATGCTTTATATGAGTTGTAGAAAATACGTTTGCAAATTAATATTTTTAAAATCGTTTCAGAAAACTGTGGCTGGATAAAATTGGTTAGAAGTGTAGTATAGAGAGCTAAAAACTCATAACTGTTCAATCTGCTGAGTATTACCTTTGAATAACAATGGGTTACAGAAATCCTACTGTATCTGGTATAGGGATAGGCGGTAATAAGGCATTATTCAAAAGAGCCGTCGTCTTCTCACGAACAATTTACACTCTAATCGAAATGACAACCACGTTCGGAATGAAGATGATAACACAATATACTTTATCATTTCATTGTTAATCGATGTAAATTAGATAACAACTTTAACAGTGACATTTCGAAAGATTTGTTGTGACAAAAGAGAAATAACTCATTTCAAGTTTTATGCATTAATGAATATAAAAACAGATAAATAAATATTTGTACAAATTACATCAGTTTGTTGAATGTTTTAGAAAATGTGATCACTATTTCAAATGGAAGAATTATTTTCACTTTCGGATAATATGAGTTCTTCTGTTGTCATAGCGGCATAAGGAATGAATGCGTTTACTGGTTACCACTTATATGTTTCACTTGAAGTTGCTGAAGTCCTGTGTCTTTTCCTCAACTGCAATTTCTCCTCGATTGTGACTTACCGACATCACTAGTAGCAGTATAGAGCACTGCATGATTATACGAGTTAATCCCCGGTTGTTGTAGGTTTTTACAGTTTTTGGTTGCCCTTTTACATATGTTTATTTTTTTTTAATTGCAAGAATATATAATGAGCTACCTGCATGGTATTTATTTGCGTTTTCGTTTTGTGTTTTTTTAGCGCTCTTTGGAATATCGTTGTTATATCAATTAGTACTTTTTTCATAATTTTTGAATTACAGTATATCATTCAAATTAGTCCATGAAGTTTGCCATTTTCGAACTCTCTATTCAACAACAGAACTGTCAGCAGGAACCTCTCAAAATTAACCCGCTTGTTAACGTCATTCTATGACCTATACACATTCATATTTGGTCCTTTTGTAGTTAACTGTAGTCGAATCATAAGCAATCATGGGACATCTATTCATTTATCAATTTTCAGACCGTTTGAAAATTTGAAAGCTTTTTATAGACATTTCATTTGGCTAGAGATAAAGTTTACAAGAATGTGTTCAAATAAAATGTATTATTAACTTATTATTATTTGGCTAGTAATTTTGTTCTTTCGATTGCTGAGCATCAATACTGTACTTCCCTTGCTTTTCACTGATTTATCTAAGAACATTGTAATGCATTACCTTGTCAACTGTGCTTGCATGCTCTATGAGGATAAAGGTACTTTCAGTGGTTTTTTTTAATTCATCTCTGTTCAAGCAATTTCAAAAATGCATGGTTCGGTCATGTTATGTGACCGTAATACACGTGTAAGGTTAGCAAGCTATTACTCCAGGTTTAATCCAACATTTTCTATAAGAAAATGCCCGTACCAAGTCAGAAAAATGACAGTTGTTATCCATTCGTTTGATGTGTTTGCGCTTTTGATTTGTTCAATTTAATTAGGACTTTCCTGATACATATTTAAACACCCATACACGCATAATTGTAATATATATGTACTTCAACTTCTAATATAGAAAAGGTGTCATGCCACCAATTAAAAGTCCCTTTCTGTTCAACCAAATTTTGCAATTTTCACAGCTTTCTAAATATTTAACCTTAAGTTTAACTTCATAGAAACTAGGTATATCCTGAATCGTACAGGTGTCACCTTTCTGCATGCCAATTTTCAACATACATTCAAAATCATATAAGAAAGCAGAGAGCTTCCGAAAGGAGGTACCACTAAAAATAACCCCTGGTTTTCAGGAAATCTTAAATTAGTATACTATGGAGCGCATTAATCCTAAATTTTCAATGCAAACTCATAGACAGGTAAATTTTGGCTCAAAATGGTCTTAATATATTTCTCTTTCAACAAAACTTTCATTTCTGCAAATTTGTTGGTTAGTTTAGGTGAACAATGACATCAAATGCACTTTTTTTTGTCCGAGTAGGCCTACTTTCACATACGTTCTAAATTTGAGGGAGTAATTGGTGGTATGACACCTAAAGAGACAAAAAAGATGATTAGAAATCTTTTATTTTGCTTTATTCTTAATCCTTAGTCAATTTGTAGTTAAAAACAGCCTATCTGAGCATTATGCGACTTATAATAAAAATTTCACAGCTCAATTTAAACTGACTGTAATGTATGACTTTGATAGAAAATACTTGAAAATTTCATTTTGGGCTACAGGAACATAAACTTTCAATATCAAGATCATTGTTTGCTGATTTTTTCTTGTTTCTTCTACTTCTTTAAAGACTTCCAACAATTTTTGCAATGAATTTAGTAAAAAATCCAAGGTATTGAAGTGTCAAGGAATATTGACCCCCCCTTTTTTTCATCTGGTGTCAGTAAAGTACTACAAATTGATCAAAAGTGCAGTCATGGTCATTTAACTGTGTTTATTTACATCAGTTAATAAAATTTAAGATATAAAAATTTCATTTGGAATAATAAATGGTGCTTTTGTGAGTTTCTGCAGTGCTTACATTAGGCTATGCTATCTGCCAAGTACATAGTATGACGCAATGCTATAAGGGGTAAAAATCAAATAATTTCATTAAATCTGCATGACAAAATTTTTTTGGGGGTAGTAAACAACTTATGTTTCAATGTTTAACACCACAGAATAACTTTCTGTGCATTTATAACATTATTCAGGACATTTTTTATATAAAAGCATATTGTCAGGATGGGAAAAGCTAAAAATAGGACAAACTCAAGATTTAGGCTCTAAATTTGCAATATGTGACATTTTACCCCCAAAAAGATTGAAATGTTGCTACTATTATCTCAAATGATCAGTTAAGACAAAAAAAAAACAATTGTTTTCTGATTTTGATGTTTCACCGCATTTTGCTTAAAGGTGTCATACCACCAATTAAAAGTCCCTATCTGTTCAACCAAATTTTGCAATTTTCACAGCTTTCTAAATATTTTACCTTAAGTTTAACTTCATAGAAACTAGGTATATCTGAATTGTACAGGTGTCACCTTTCTGCATGCCAATTTTCAACATACATTCAAAATCATATAAGAAAGCAGAGAGCTTCCGAAAGGAGGTACCACTAAAATAACCCTGGTTTTCTGGAAATCTTAAATTAGTATACTATGGAGCGCATTAATCCTCAATTTTTAATGCAAACTCTTAGACAGGTAAATTTTGGCTCAAAATGGTCTTAATATATTTCTCTTTCAACAAAACTTTCATTTCTGCAAATTTGTTAGTTAGTTTAGGTGAACAATGACATCAAATGCACTTTTTTTTTGTCCGAGTAGGCCTACTTTCACATACGTTCTAAATTTGAGGGAGTAATTGGTGGTATGACACCTAAAGAGACAAAAAAAGTTGATTAGAAATCTTTTATTTTGCTTTATTCTTAATCCTTAGTCAATTTGTAGTTAAAACAGCCTATCTGAGCATTATGCGACTTATAATAAAAATTTCACAGCTCAATTTAAACTGACTGTAAGTGTCAAGGAATATTGACCCCCCTTTTTTCATCTGGTGTCAGTAAGTACTACAAATTGATCAAAAGTGCAGTCATGGTCATTAACTGTGTTTATTTACATCAGTTAATAAAATTAAGATATAAAAATTTCATTTGGAATAATAAATGGTGCTTTTGTGAGTTTCTGCAGTGCTTACATTAGGCTATGCTATCTGCCAAGTACATAGTATGACGCAATGCTATAAGGGGTAAAAATCAAATAATTTCTTAAATCTGCATGACAAAATTTTTTGGGGGTAGTAAACAACTTATGTTTCAATGTTAACACCACAGAATAACTTTCTGTGCATTTATAACATTATTTAGGACATTTTTATATAAAAGCATATTGTCAGGATGGGAAAAGCTAAAAATAGGACAAACTCAAGTTTAGGCTCTAAATTTGCAATATGTGACATTTTGCCCCAAAAAGATTGAAATGTGGCTACTATTATCTCAAATGATCAGTTAAGACAAAAAAAAACAATTGTTTTCTGATTTTGATGTTTCACCGCATTTTGCTTAAAGGTGTCATACCACCAATTAAAAGTCCCTATCTGTTCAACCAAATTTTGCAATTTTCACAGCTTCTAAATATTTTACCTTAAGTTTAACTTCATAGAAACTAGGTATATCCTGAATTGTACAGGTGTCACCTTTCTGCATGCCAATTTTCAACATACATTCAAAATCATATAAGAAAGCAGAGAGCTTCCGAAAGGAGGTACCACTAAAAATAACCCCTGGTTTTCTGGAAATCTTAAATTAGTATACTATGGAGCGCATTAATCCTCAATTTTTAATGCAAACTCTAGACAGGTAATTTTGGCTCAAAATGGTCTTAATATATTTCTCTTTCAACAAAACTTTCATTTTGCAAATTGTTGGTTAGTTTAGTGAACAATGACATCAAATGCACTTTTTTTTGTCCGAGTAGGCCTACTTTCACATACGTTCTAATTTGAGGGAGTAATTGGTGGTATGACACCTAAAGAGACAAAAAAGACTTCACATTTTGCAATGAATTTAGTAAAATAAGTATTGAAGTGTCAAGGAATATTGACCCCCCTTTTTTTCATCTGGTGTCAGTAAAGTACTACAAATTGATCAAAAGTGCAGTCATGGTCATTTAACTGTTTTTATTTACATCAGTTAATAAAATTTCAGATATAAAAATTTCATTTGGAATAATAAATGGTGCTTTTGTGAGTTTCTGCAGTGCTTACATTAGGCTATGCTATCTGCCAAGTACATAGTATGACGCAATGCTATAAGGGGTAAAAATCAAATAATTTCATTAAATCTGCATGACAAAATTTTTTTGGGGGTAGTAAACAACTTATGTTTCAATGTTTAACACCACAGAATAACTTTCTGTGCATTTATAACATTATTTAGGACATTTTTTTATATAAAAGCATATTGTCAGGATGGGAAAAAGCTAAAAATAGGACAAACTCAAGTTTTAGGCTCTAAATTTGCAATATGTGACATTTTGCCCCCAAAAAGATTGAAATGTGGCTACTATTATCTCAAATGATCAGTTAAGACAAAAAAAAACAATTGTTTTCTGATTTTGATGTTTAACCGCATTTTGCTTAAAGAGACAAAAAAGATGATTAGAAATCTTTATTTTGCTTTATTCTTAATCCTTAGTCAATTTGTAGTTAAAAACAGCCTATCTGAGCATTATGCGACTTATAATAAAAAATTTCACAGCTCAATTTAAACTGACTGTAATGTATGACTTTGATAGAAATACTTGAAAATTCATTTTGGGCTACAGGAACATAAACTTTCAATATCAAGATCATTGTTTGCTGATTTTTTCTTGTTTCTTCTACTTCTTTAAAGACTTCCAACAATTTTTGCAATGAATTTAGTAAAAAATCCAAGGTATTGAAGTGTCAAGGAATATTGACCCCCCTTTTTTTCATCTGGTGTCAGTAAAGTACTACAAATTGATCAAAAGTGCAGTCATGGTCATTTAACTGTTTTTATTTACATCAGTTAATAAAATTTCAGATATAAAAATTTCATTTGGAATAATAAATGGTGCTTTTGTGAGTTTCTGCAGTGCTTACATTAGGCTATGCATCTGCCAAGTACATAGTATGACGCAATGCTATAAGGGGTAAAAATCAAATATTTCATTAAATCTGCATGACAAAATTTTTTTGGGGGTAGTAAACAACTTATGTTTCAATGTTAACACACAGAATAACTTCTGTGCATTTATAACATTATTTAGGACATTTTTTTATATAAAAGCATATTGTCAGGATGGGAAAAAGCT
The DNA here is from genome assembly GCA_019925275.1 of Mytilus edulis. Taxonomy (NCBI): domain Eukaryota; kingdom Metazoa; phylum Mollusca; class Bivalvia; order Mytilida; family Mytilidae; genus Mytilus; species Mytilus edulis. The sequence continues at coordinate 49,583,445 of CM034361.1, read as the reverse complement.
AAAAATAGGACAAACTCAAGTTTTAGGCTCTAAATTTGCAATATGTGACATTTTGCCCCCAAAAAGATTGAAATGTGGCTACTATTATCTCAAATGATCAGTTAAGACAAAAAAAAACAATTGTTTTCTGATTTTGATGTTTAACCGCATTTTGCTTAAAGAGACAAAAAAGATGATTAGAAATCTTTTATTTTGCTTTATTCTTAATCCTTAGTCAATTTGTAGTTAAAAACAGCCTATCTGAGCATTATGCGACTTATAATAAAAATTTCACAGCTCAATTTAAACTGACTGTAATGTATGACTTTGATAGAAAATACTTGAAAATTTCATTTTGGGCTACAGGAACATAAACTTTCAATATCAAGATCATTGTTTGCTGATTTTTTCTTGTTTCTTCTACTTCTTTAAAGACTTCCAACAATTTTTGCAATGAATTTAGTAAAAAATCCAAGGTATTGAAGTGTCAAGGAATATTGACCCCCCCTTTTTTTCATCTGGTGTCAGTAAAGTACTACAAATTGATCAAAAGTGCAGTCATGGTCATTTAACTGTTTTTATTTACATCAGTTAATAAAATTTCAGATATAAAAATTTCATTTGGAATAATAAATGGTGCTTTTGTGAGTTTCTGCAGTGCTTACATTAGGCTATGCTATCTGCCAAGTACATAGTATGACGCAATGCTATAAGGGGTAAAAATCAAATAATTTCATTAAATCTGCATGACAAAATTTTTTTGGGGGTAGTAAACAACTTATGTTTCAATGTTTAACACCACAGAATAACTTTCTGTGCATTTATAACATTATTTAGGACATTTTTTTTATATAAAAGCATATTGTCAGGATGGGAAAAAGCTAAAAATAGGACAAACTCAAGTTTTAGGCTCTAAATTTGCAATATGTGACATTTTGCCCCCAAAAAGATTGAAATGTGGCTACTATTATCTCAAATGATCAGTTAAGACAAAAAAAAACAATTGTTTTCTGATTTTGATGTTTAACCGCATTTTGCTTAAAGAGACAAAAAAGATGATTAGAAATCTTTTATTTTGCTTTATTCTTAATCCTTAGTCAATTTGTAGTTAAAACAGCCTATCTGAGCATTATGCGACTTATAATAAAAATTTCACAGCTCAATTTAAACTGACTGTAATGTATGACTTTGATAGAAAATACTTGAAAATTTCATTTTGGGCTACAGGAACATAAACTTTCAATATCAAGATCATTGTTTGCTGATTTTTTCTTGTTTCTTCTACTTCTTTAAAGACTTCCAACAATTTTTGCAATGAATTTAGTAAAAAATCCAAGGTATTGAAGTGTCAAGGAATATTGACCCCCTTTTTTTCATCTGGTGTCAGTAAAGTACTACAAATTGATCAAAAGTGCAGTCATGGTCATTTAACTGTTTTTATTTACATCAGTTAATAAAATTTCAGATATAAAAATTTCATTTGGAATAATAAATGGTGCTTTTGTGAGTTTCTGCAGTGCTTACATTAGGCTATGCTATCTGCCAAGTACATAGTATGACGCAATGCTATAAGGGGTAAAAATCAAATAATTTCATTAAATCTGCATGACAAAATTTTTTTGGGGGTAGTAAACAACTTATGTTTCAATGTTTAACACCACAGAATAACTTTCTGTGCATTTATAACATTATTTAGGACATTTTTTTATATAAAAGCATATTGTCAGGATGGGAAAAAGCTAAAAATAGGACAAACTCAAGTTTTAGGCTCTAAATTTGCAATATGTGACATTTTGCCCCCAAAAAGATTGAAATGTGGCTACTATTATCTCAAATGATCAGTTAAGACAAAAAAAACCAATTGTTTTCTGATTTTGATGTTTAACCGCATTTTGCTTAAAGGTGTCATACCACCAATTAAAAGTCCCTATCTGTTCAACCAAATTTTGCAATTTTCACAGCTTTCTAAATATTTTACCTTAAGTTTAACTTCATAGAAACTAGGTATATCCTGAATTGTACAGGTGTCACCTTTCTGCATGCCAATTTTCAACATACATTCAAAATCATATAAGAAAGCAGAGAGCTTCCGAAAGGAGGTACCACTAAAAATAACCCCTGGTTTTCAGGAAATCTTAAATTAGTATACTATGGAGCGCATTAATCCTCATTTTTTAATGCAAACTCATAGACAGGTAAATTTTGGCTCAAAATGGTCTTAATATATTTCTCTTTCAACAAAACTTTCATTTCTGCAAATTTGTTGGTTAGTTTAGGTGAACAATGACATCAAATGCACTTTTTTTTTGTCCGAGTAGGCCTACTTTCACATACGTTCTAAATTTGAGGGAGTAATTGGTGGTATGACACCAAAAAGGAGGGGGAGTATGACTGCCACATATTCGCCTTAGTGTCCTAAATATGAACGCAAGCCTTCAGCAATGAGAACAATGTATACTGTATAGTAAGGTCTTCGACATGAAAAATATGAAACAATTCAAACGAGAAAACAAACGTTTCAACTTATACCAAAACAATTTTATAAGAAAAATGAATATATCAGAATAGAACAAATCACAACCTGGGACATATTCGTAAATAATTTAGCGGAGTTAAGTATGTTTCCGAGTGCTTATAGCTCCCCCAACCTGAGACGGTGGTGAACAAAACAAAATGTAAATAATCAGTTGTTAATGGTATATATCAAAAGATTTGTATAAAGCACAAAACTACTCGATAGAAACAGTAGACACACATCACCGAAATAAGAGTTATCGCAGTTATTGAAATCGTGTTTAAAACCAATTACAACTAATAAGTATAAATCATGATTTCTAAGACTAGAGTATCAATCAGTACAGATCATACGGATGTTAGTCATAAATAATCTGAGGAACGCACTACTATGGCAATCAAAAATGTAAGCCATATTATGGTAGCGACAGAATGCAATTTCCTCATTTATCACATACGTTATTTAACCTTTCTATAATATAAGGAAATAATTAGCTACATCCGGCTTAAAAAAATTGTTATGGAGCCAATTGACAAGTAATTACACACTGATTCCTAAAATAAAGGTTACTAGTAATTTTTGTTCTGGTTTTAAGATTTGACTTCCGTTAATCGTATGACAACTACATGTAACATTAAACATAGCATTGATTTTTAAAATGTGTTGACTTACCTCTAGAAATTGACAATAATCATAGTCGAGAACGAAACTTTTATAACAGAGATATTATTTTGGCATTGTTCAAAATTGTAAACCAGGTATCTATTTATAACAACTGAGTCACTACCACTGCTGGTGAATGTTTCCTTCTCGAAGATATCATAAGTCTATTTGTGTCCCCTGGTTAATTGTGAGATTGCAGTACTGTTTGGGTAACGAGTTCTACCAACGTCCACAAATATCGAAGTTGTAAGGGACAATAATAGATAGATTATACGATTAATAAGAACAATTATTATAACCAGTACAAATTTTACTGCACAAGATATATATTGGGACACAAAATATGTTTTTTCAATGATGTTCGAGGCAAAACTATTTAAAAAAAAGTCAATAAACCGTATTCATGTAAAATAAAAAATTCTAAAAAATAAATAAAAATCATTCAAATGTTAACCAGTTCTGGTGACACAATTTTTACATATAAGTCATTAGAGAATAATTTTAAAACATGTCGTAATCATAATATATTTCCTAACCTATGTGTTATTTAAATTTTTGCACTTTGCACAATACATATTGCAGAGTTTTCATTGTTGTGGATTTTTGACATTTTAAACAAACGTTGTAAAACATGTTGAAACAATATAAAATTCCTGTAGTAACTTTAATGTACGAACCAGCTGTTTCTATCCCACTGAATGTATATATAGTTGTCCTGAATCATGCTCATCATCAGCCTCAATATAATCATCAAAGTGAATAGTTGAAATCAAGCTTGATAGACAGACATGAAGTTATTCGGAATCATAGTCCTTGTGGCTCTATTGATGGTGGCATCAGTTACAATGCCAGTTGGTAAGTAGAATGATAACAGTAACATTGATTAAATTATATGCCTCAAATTGTCTCGATTCGTATTGCTATTTCAATATTTTTGTTGATGCAAATAAAAAAAACAACACTATTTTTTAAGTTTGTCCTTAAACTAACAAAGTAAGTACAAATCTGCGATAAGATATATAATATTGACGGTCAAATGAATTTCGGGTTTTCCGTTTCTTTTGCAATGGCAGTATCAATTGGTTTCCGACTAATGAATGTGAATTTCCCTTCGGTATTTTTCGCCGTAAAATTTATATATATATAGAATAACCAAACTTATCCCGTCACCACAATTCAAATTTTAATATAACACATCCGTAGAAGTTTATTTATCAGCAAATTAAAATTGATTCCAACGTGTATACTCAGAAAACACAACGAATCGCTTCTGATTGTAGACCCATTATATTCATTGATAACAAAATCTAATAATTTCAGCTGCCTTTGGAAGATATAGGAAGAGTCATAGAGGGTATAAAGGAAGCCATTCTAGTGGAGGACATTCTGGCGGAGGGGTAAGTAGAACATTTTAGAATTTATTATTTGATTGATAAGGAAAACTGTTTTTCAATGTATTGAATATTCCTGCTTTTATATTCTGTAAACATATATCATTGTTGTTAGTGACTGGTTGATAAAGATTATTTTGATAACAAATCATATGATATCTTTATTCTATAAGAGATGAAAAGGGATAAAATTGGTCAATCAAAAATTTTGCTAACTTGGTAATATGTGCATTTCAATACCATGAATGATACCCGTGACTTTGCAGACCGCCAAGTGACATAAAACCAGCAAACATATTATATGCCACATGGTAATCACAAAATATTGCTTTTTTATAAGAATTTTCATTCCTGTAGTTATTCACAATAACTTGTAGATTGATAACATATTCTGTTCTGACATATTACATACTGGATTTTTTTTTTATACGACCAACAAATATTGATCCAAACTTTGCCGGTTTTTGCATAGTTTATGTGGTATTCAATTTGCGGAATGAAATCAATAGAAAGATTGGGCTTAAACGTAACCTATTAACCAACACACATAGATATAACAAATATATATATATTTTTTAATAATGGAAAAAATGTTTTGTTTCTGATTTATGCAGTGGTTATGTCATAAAATGCGTGGTATAGGAAACTTGAATTCACGCTACAAAATGTAAACACGTAAAATATCAAGAGCATAATAATACAATGGACGTTTGTTAGAAAATGTAATACATAAATATCGATTGACAAGATAGATTCATAAAGGAAAAATCCATAAAACCGACAAAATCAAACAAAAGACCATATCAATTAACAGAACGAATAGAAGATACCTGATATTTCTATAATTCAGTAAAGGCATTTCCCGGAGAAATGTCTACGCACATGATTTATCACAAAAATACAACACATATGACTAAAATATATACCTTTTAAATTTACAGCACAGTGGACATGGTGGTAATTATCACGGCTATCCTAAAACTGGTGGAAGCTACCGATATAGAGGGTGAAACTTTGAAAACAGGAATATTTTGTTTTGTAATGAATAAAACAATTGCCTGATAATACATGTATTTTTTATTTATTACTGAAAGTCATATTGCACAGGAAATGTCTATAAATGAGAACATAGGGTTAACAGTTACTAAAACAAACTCAGTGTTAAAATTAACAATGGATTATGTAATTGCAGTGATAACAGTGTGACATATCATGTTACATTATAAAATTCTACATTATACATTACATTATAAATTTGATATAGAGAAATAAGCTATTTTATGTCTGAAATCTTTCACGGCAAAGCTCCAAACAATTTCATTTTTGTGTGTAAATCCTATAATACGGTTCTCGGTAAGGTTTGTGTTGTTCAGTATATTGTTGAACATATGGACATGTAACGCAGCAAATACGTTAAATTGATTATACATAATAGACAGATTTACCAAAATTATTTCACACGAAAAAGAATTAAAAAAAAAGTAATTTTTAATGAAGAGATTCTTGTCCACTTAATTGTTTGGCCCATTTAAAAAAAAATGCCAAATGGAATAAAGTGAAGAACATATGAGAACTCGATAAATCAAATTACACAAAAGATAGTGATAGGAGACGGCTTTTAGATTACTATGTTTAGTTTTGTTAAAGAGGGACAAAACTGCCCAAAGGGACTGTAACACTCAAAAGTCGAAGCTATAATAGAGGGTCAAAGATACGAGAAGACAATCAAAATCATGGATCGAAAACAAAACAAAAACTGTCTCTTTTTAGGAAGGTGTTGTACTTCATTGTAGAATTTTGTTTCATGAAGTATTGGATTTTGACGACTTCTTTGCAAATATCAACGTTATAATGGCCGTTTATAAATTTTTTGTTACTGAAATATGTTTCTGCCAAACACAGAAAGAAATTATTTTGTTCTAGTTATTCATCTTATTGTTTGTTTTTCTTCCTACAGAACGATATCTGACCCTAATCTTTGTTTATCGTTTGTCATTGATTTTTGTCATGCAGTTGTATAACATGTACATTATATGTGCATTGTGAAATCAAGGAGAGTTGAATCCATACAAATAAAAAATAAATTGTTTCATATTAATCATACTACTTGTATATATTCCCACTTGCGATTGCAAAAACTTTTCATTGCTCTTTAGAGTATATGACACGTGTCATGACTATTCTATATCATAAATGGCTTCATATATTCTCCCCGAAACCAGAATCATGTTCTCGACTGTCACGATTAGACCTATAATGTACCATTTGCTTTCAATACAAAAATTGATAAAATAATTCTGTAATTGCCAACAAAATTGTAAAATACTTTTTGTCCCATGTTTTTTTCTGAAAATAATTTGTTGTTTGTTGAAATCACCTCACAGCAATATTCCTAAATCTATTTAAGAAATCCTCTCGAACCGTTACTAAAATGAGTCTTGTAATTGAAGTTGTGAATCCCACATCTTGAAGATTTAATTGATGTTGAATGAGATGAAACAGCAATGAAAAACATTGTCCTTTTGTTAATTCATTTTACTTTTTTGCATGTAGTGGTGAAGGATTGATTTACAATATACATCTTTGTTGCTGAATGTTATCATCGGATATGATTCATAACAGTGAATCATCTTGCAGGCCGTACTTTAACCTATAATGGTTTACTTTTTAAATTGTTATTTGGATGGAGAGTTGTCTCATTGGCACTCACATCACATCATCCTATATCTATCATACATTGTATACGTCCATCGTTTATGATAATATTTTATTCAAAGCACAAAATTTGTTGGCATTCACGATTAAATTGTCAAATCTTGTAACAAACGTGTTGTTGTCAGGAATAGATACATGTATACCCTGTCACGTCCTGTCAATGATTTTGTTAAAGTTTTGTATTGATCTAATTAGTTACGCCTTTTTAATCTGATTTTTCTAGTTTGTTCTTATGTCGACCCTGTTATAAATTACGAGAGGATTGACGCTCACACACATGTTTATCCACGGCACAACCTGTATGTGCCTGTCCCAGGTCAGGAGAATGTTAGTAATTGTTGGTTCATATAAGTCACATTTGTTGTTCATATTTTTGGGGGTTTAAATAAGGTCATTTGTTTTCTCAATTGAGTTGTTTCCAACTTTAAATAAATGTTGGAGCCGAACAATATTGATAAAATCTCGAAACAGACTGAAATAAAAAAATGTACTAAAGAAGGTCCATGATATTAATACATCCATGACTTTGATGAAATTTGAATAAAATAGTACTTTAAGGTCAAGGAACAGTAAATGGGCTATGTCGCAGATTTTGCTAAAACTTTGCATACAACCCTGGCTCGTTGAACTACAACTGAAAATCGAAAAAATAATACATTTATCTCTTTTATTATCTGAAAAATTGCAGATTGATTTCTTTTAACATGGGTGAATATTTGTATAGAAAGCACATAAAACCGGCGAAAAACCTTTTAAAATTTGTCTTTATATCGCCAAATCTTTAATTCCACTCCATAGATTTTTCTTAAAAAACTATATATTGTTGACACATAAATTTCTGTTTTAATGATATAAAATAATCATAGGTTCACCGACTTTGTTTTTTGTCCAATAATCAATGTGTTACTTTGTTGGTAGTGAAAAACGTCAATAATCAACGTTTTACGGCCTGCAACGCGATAACGTTACGATTATTTCGACGTTTTGTTGGATTTTTTCACAAAGAACGCAACTTTAAATGAAGTATACCGTACAAACGAAGTCATTGACCCTATCTTTATTTTGCATCATTATATCGAAAATTTATGTATCAACAACATTGTTTTTCAAGAAAAATCTATGGAGTAGAATTAGAGATTTGGCGATTTTAAGACAAATTTTAGAAGGGTTTTTGTCGATTTTATGTGCTTTCTATACAAATTTTCACCCATTTTGTAAGAATTCAATCAATAATATTTCAAATGATAACTTAGATAAATGCAATATTTTTTCGATTTTCAGTTGAAGTTCATCGAGCCAGAGTTGTATGCCAAATTTTACATAAAAAATCTGTGACATAGCCCATTTACTGTAACTTGACCTTAATGTTTGTTCTAGTCAGCCATCGTATTGTTTTACCAAAAAAATTAATTAACCTTTTCTTAGTAATGTATAAGGTTTCATATATTTTATATACATACAACTCCACGTAACAACCAAATAGCAACATTCCAGACGCCACGTGCACTTTGAACAGAGTATGATGCACTGTTGTACTTGATGACTACATATTAGTCCACAAAGGTAGTTTGTACGAACAGTATTTTGAATATAAACAACAGTGAAAGGTGCAATGAGAATGCAACACATGATTTGTTTATTTACTTAGCATAAAATGCATTAACTTAATTGTTTTTATAAATGTCCGGTTGTGTGAATTGTAATGAAATAAATTATGTAATTACATATGTTTTATATGTATATTAATATGTAAACAAACGTATCTACAGATGACATTTTTCCTTTACATACATTTTCAGCCCGATAAGTGCAAACATACAAGTAAGGAGTTAAAAGACCGCCTTTGCCTATAAACATGAAGTTATTCGGAATCATACTCCTCGTTGCTACGTGGATGTTGGCCTCTATTTCAACTTCAGCTGGTAAGTACAAAACGAAGCAAATATGGGTAAAATGCTACGTTTACTAATATTTCGATTTATTGGTAATTTTTCACATTTGTATTTACACATCATGCACATAGAACCTTTCTCCTTTTCAGGAGAAATATCATGTTAACTATCAGTCTCACAGATCACACTCAAATATTTCAATTATCGTTACCTTAATTCTTTTTTTATATCTTTAATAGCGATAGGCTTGTCGCCGATTGTGTGCTTTCAATGCAAAAGACTATGGTTGTCACACATGGATCAAGTTATAATTACGTTCTGGATTACCTGAGATGATTTTTAGCTTTTTGTCTGGCCCAGTCGTTCAGTTTTTATTTTCTATATGTTGTGTTTGTATAATGTTTTAGTATTTATTTATTGATGTCTTCATCTCTCTTTCACAACTACAGCTCAGAAAAGTGTTTTATAAAGTTACCAATGAAACGCTTTTTAACTCATATGTGTTTTTATCATAATATTTGAAAGATTGCGGTCGAAAATTTAGCTTGGCTTCTTTATGGTAAATTTGCTGTAAAATGCTGTTAGTTTGATTGTTTTGTTTTTGCAAAAGTGTGATCTACTTTTCATCGATGAATGAACGTTTCTGAAATGTACAAATTCAATAATTTCATTTTTTGTTCATTGACACATCTGCATTGTCGAGTTCTTAGTCAATAAACACAAAGCTGGGATATAAACAATATCTAATGTTAATCTGACATCAGAACATATCAAATCAAACAAGCAATTAGAAATTCATTTATTCAGTAGGTATGCTCTTTTTTTTTTAAATTTTAGTTAATTTATATATTTGTTTCGGAGTTAAGTGTGACTTACATTTTTACTGAATTAGTACACATCTTTGTTTTTGGGCAAGATCAAACCGGTCTCTGGTGTGATTTTTTTTATGCGTTGAACACACATTGGTGACCTTGGGCTGTTGTCTGCTCTTTATTAGAGTTGTTGAAGTTCTCTGATTTACAAGTTCCCCATTTCCCTTGTCATATTTAAACATGAAAAGGTCAAACATATTTGCTTTTTTTGGACAAAATAATTATTAATTTTCCGTTGTTTAAACATCGTTACTTAAGTATTATTTGTGCCGAAGGTTTTTTTAAATGCATTTTTTTATTATGTAAATGTAGGTAAAAAAACAACAACAACCAGACATATTCATTCTCAGCAAAATATCTTATTAGTAGTTCATACTTCCATGAAAAAAAAAATATTCGGGAAATATATGATGTTACCACTATTTTTGCTAAATAAAATTGTTTCAGAAAGCAAACAAATTATCTATCGTAATTTTCTTACAATGACAATGAAAAAGATTCATTAAATAATATGAAGTTATTTACTGGTCACTGGTTTGTCTTGTGTGGACGAAACGCACGTCTGACGTTTAAGTTCTAAACATGATACTTTTTGTTAGATATTATTCATGGGTTTCTCTGTCGTATATTTTCTCCCATTTATTTGTATTGTAATCCTGTCATGTAATGTTGTCATTTAAATGTTATATTTAACATTGCCATTAAAGCGGGAGGTTCAGCATGCCACAAAACCAGGATCAACCCACTATTTTATTTTCTTTAAATGTCCTGTACCAAGTCTTGAAAATGGCCACTGTTAAATTATAGTTCGTTTCGGTGTGAGTTACATTTCAATTTTGTGTTTCTGTCGTAGTTTTCCTTTCATATTTGATGCGTTTTCCTCAGTTTTTAGGATTTGTTTTTTTCTCAATTCATTTATTAATTTTGAACAGCGGTATACTACTTTTGCCTTTATTTACAGATGCCTACATGTATGGAGGTTATAACAAAGGATATAGGGGATATAATTATGGAAGGGTAAGCGGAATTTTATTTTACTATCTCATATAGTTCAATGTTGAAGAAAACCTGTCTTACATGATAAAACATTTTGGATATAAATCATTTTTCAAAGTAACGATTTTTATCTTTAAAATAAACAAATGTGTCGTTCGAAAAATGTATATTTTTAAAAAAGCTGGTAAATTAAAACATATGACTGACCAAACCTATTACTCTTGATGTTGCATTGATGAGAATCACAATTTGGAGTAGGTTCAGTAAGACCCCTTTTTGTCCCCAAAATTAAGCAGTTTTACCAAATTGTGAAAATGTAATCTTTTAGCTATTTACTGGAAAGTAGAATGCCTCTGCTACATAAATATGGGCTGTTTGCGACAAACCATGCACATATATCGTGTACTAGCATCATAAATTACTGAAATCTTCACAATTTTTGCATTTTAGTTAAATTTTAGACGGTTTCCGTCTTTCATAAAAGTAGCCACATTCGTGTTCATTCATAATATTGAAATGTAAGTTGTATTTGATGATAATACATAACATATATAAAGGTTGAGGATGAACACGGATGCGGCCACTTTCATTTTTGACAAAAAAAACATCAGAAAAGTGACACATTTGATAGATTTTTCATAGTTAAGCTTGAATCGGAGCGTTTTTAGTGACTGAATCTGTTGAAATCTTTCACATAAACTAATCGAATCAATTGAAATAGACACTTAAGTGTTTAAAAAGTGTAAAAAATCTCATGTTAGATGAAACTGAAATTTGAAGCCAAAATCGGTCCTTACTGGACCTACTCCTTTGGTTTGTGTATAGTTTGCAAAACACGAAAAACCTTTTCAGGATAACAAGTTTTACAGGACATGATTTTTTTGTAATTAATTTTATTTGCTAAATATTTAGGATCAGACCCTTCAAACAAACTAAATATGACATATTGTAAAAGTAAAAACGCTATATGTGCGTGTTTGTGTATTTTTATACAATATTGATACAGTTAATCAATAAGTTATGATTTGTAGAATATTAAATTCATTTAAGAAAAAGCCAGACAAATCAAACCTAAACAATAACTATAAAAAGACCAACAGTTTAAGTTTAGTTTGAGAGTTGTAATTTTTTTCTGTATAGACAATTATAGTTAAAAAAACACATATATCTTTCTGGGATAATATACGCAGGAAATATATATTTTAACAGGTACAGGATATCGTAAATATACATGTTTACGGCAATAAGTTAAATTAGGCATTAAGCTTAAATCCTAGGCAATAAGCTAAAAATGTGTCCATGCATTAAGCTTAATGCCTAAAGTATAAATGCGAGTAAATAAAAGACATTTATTCAATTAAATAAAATTACGAGAACTGAACTTTATAATATCATCTACTGGAAATAAAATCACAGATAAAATACGTTTTTATATTAAAACTCATCAAATATTACTTATAAAACATAAAAAACTTGAAACAAATTTGTGTTAAAATCATTTGTTTTCACAAGTTGTTGACCTGTGGCACCGACTATTGCACTTTCTCCCGTTTTTCTTGCATTTGCACCGGTGTCTTAAACATTTAATTGTACAAGAACATTTGAATAATCCTTGACCTCTGGATAATGACTGATGGGTTGCTGCCTCACGTACACTTAAAGTTGTTTCACAATTAATTTCCTCTGCCAGAATTAAATTCTGTTTACTTATTCCCATCTCATTTGTTCCAAATGTTCCTAGATTTTAACTCGGATATGAAAACAAGTGTGAATTCCCGACCATTGTCACTTTTCAGTATATAGGGCGCACCAAAAATTGTAAAAAATATCAATTAGATTAAAAGAGGGACGAAAAGAGGGACGAAGCCACCTCTGATGCACATTTGGAGGGAAGGGCTTTAATGTTACAAAATTTTGTAAGGTGGTCTTGAAATATCATCAAATCAACTTGTCCTCTACTGTTAAAGTATCTAGATAAAATGGGTTTCATTACTACTCCTTACCCTATATGTTTTTTTTTCATACTGTAATTTTCACAAAGTGACAGAAATAATTCAATTGCATCACGTGAAATGTTAGCATGTCATTATTTAGTTGTTTTATCATGTGATCTCTGCCGCCATGACCTGTTTCTTTATGTGCCTTTTCCAAAATACCTTAGAGTTCCTCTAGGAAGACATAAATTTTGAAATTTCCCTCCACATTCTCGCTGACTTTAGTTATCAACCTCTCAAAACCACCAATGTTAAAAATGTTATACCTTCTTAAATTGTAGTATTCTTTTGTCAATTTCTTTTCTGATGATTCCAAAAGTTTAATCTTTGCCAAAAGATCATGATACTTTACTCTAGGGTATATGCTCCTTGTTTTCCCTGATTCGAATTTAGACGTCAAAGATTCAAGAAAATTTCCCTCAATAGACATGGTGTCACTTAATGCGAATAATCCAGATAAAGAAGTGAAAAAGACAAGATGGCCTGAGGGCATTTAACAAATATTTTAACAAAGAAAATTTACATATCCAATAAAATTGTATGAGCAAAAAATCACATCTTAATTTTGTCTACTTTTGACCAGTTCAAACCAGCCTGACAAGTGAAGTGTAAACATTTTCAAATAATTATTATAAGGATTATATAGAATCTCCCCTTTTTAGATCATCTGTCCCGAAGGGCCAAGTCAGCTTTTCTCACCACTTGGCGTCTGTCGTCCGTCTTCGTCGTGGTCGTCGTCGTCGTTAACTTTTTACATTTTGAACTTCTTCTAGAGAACCACTGAATGGAATGAAACAAAACATGGCATGACTGTTCCTTATGAGGTACTGACCAAGTGTTGTTATTTTTAGCCGATCCATCTGCCAAGATGGCTGCCATCGGGTGACTTAGTTTAACATATAGGACCCTATGGAAAATATATACAAATGTCTTCTTCTAGAGAACCATTGAATGGAATGAACCAAATATGACATGAATGTTCCTAATGAGGTGCTGACCAAGTTTTGTTACTTTGTAGCCGATCCATCTTCCAAGATGGCTGCCAGCGGGGACTTAGTTTAGCATAAGACCCTATAGAAAATATATACAAATGTCTTCTTCTAGAGAACCATTGAATGGAATGAAACCAAACATGGCATAAATGTTTCTATGAGATGCGCATGCTGACCAAGTGTTGTTACTAAGAAGCTGATCCATCATTCAAGATGGCCGTCAGCGGGGGACTTAGTTTAACATAGGACCCTTTGGGAAATGCATACAAATGACTTCTTTCAGAGAACCACTGAATGGAATGAAACCAAAGATGGCATGAGTGTTCCTTATGAGGTGCTTACAAACTGTTGTTATTTTTTAGCCGATCCATCATTCATGATGGCCGCCAGCGGGGGACTTAGTTTAACTGAGGACCCTATGGGAAATATACAAATGACTTCTTTTAGAGAACCACTGAATGGAATGAAACCAAACATGGCATGAAGATGCCTTATGAGGTGCTGACCAAGTGTTGTTACTTTGTAGCCGATCCATCATCCAAGATGGCCGCAAGGGGGTACTTAGTTTAACCCAGGACCCTATGGGAAATACATACAAATGTCATCTTTTAGTGAACCACTGAATAAAATGAAACCAAACATGGCATGAATGTTCCTCCTGAGGTGCTAACAAAGTGTTAACTTGTTACTTTGTAGCCGATCCATCATCCAATATGGCCGCCAGTGGGGGGACTTAGTTTAACATAGGACCCTATTGGAAATCCATAAAAAAGTCTTCTTCTAGAGAACCACTGAATTGAATGAAATCAAACATAGCCTGAATGCTCCTTTCCTTATGAGGTTGTGTTGTTACTTTTTGTCAAATTTTATACTTTTTTTTATATGATTTCAAAAACCCAAGTAGAATCAGGTGAGCGATACAGGCTCTTGAGAGCCTCTAGTTTATGGGATACAATCACTTTTTTAAATCTTTTTTATTTTTTGTACTTCCACAAAAAAGTATGAGTTAATTCTGTTTTAAATAAGAAAAGTACTAAAATATGAAGATTTGTCAGATAAACGTATATTAATATTAAGAAAATACGTTATTTAAAAAAAAAATCACTAAAAACAGCTGCATTTTAAAATTTCACTTATTGCCTAAAATCATGTTCGGCAATAGGATGAATAATCATCACCAAATTTCAGATAATAAGCTTAATGCCTGGAAATTCCAGGCAATAACTTAATGCCTAGGCGTTAGCTTATTGCCTAGGATTTAAGCTTAATGCCTAATTTCACTTAATACCACATTTCACCACATTATTTATGTATGTGCCTGTCCTAAGTCAGGAGCCTGTAATTCAGAGGTTGTCGTTTGTTTATGTGTTGCATATTTGTTTTTAGTTCATTTTTTTACATAAATAAGGCCGTTAGTTTTCTCGTTTGAATTGTTTTACATTGTCTTATCGGGGCCTTTTATAGCTGACTATGCGGTATGGGCTTTGCTCATTGTTGAAGGCCGTACGGTGACCTAAAGTTGTTAATGTTTGTGTCATTTTGGTCGTTTGTTGTCTCTTTGGCAATCATACCACATCTTCTTTTTTATACATATTTATTAAATAATTCGTTATCTAGATATAGAAAGATGTGGTATGAGTGCCAAGGAGACAACCCTTCATATAAATAGCAATTTATAAAAGTAAACCATTAAAGGTCAATATACGGCCAAAAATTAATACATTTCAATCAATGGACACTTCTCCAAATAAACCTATAAATTTAAATAATTTTTTTTTTCAGTATAGAAATTATGGTCGTAAAAATTACGGCGGCTACCCTTCATATGGTGGAGATTACGGATATGGAAGATGATACTTAGAAAAAACAGGATCTGTCTCTGAGTATTTGAAATAAATAAAAAGTTTATAAAATGTAATTCTTTAGTACAGCTAATGTTTGGTATTATACTTAGTTACGTAAAAGTAAAACCGACTCAGATTGGATGTTGAATGTGAACTGATTGATAATTTAGTATAAGATGCATGATATTTTTACATTATCATTTGGGACCTCAATAGCTGACTTTGCGGTATTGGGTTTGCTCATTGTTGAAGGCCGTATGATGACCTACAGTAGATAATTTCTGTGTCATTGTTGGCCTCTTGTGATGGGTTGTTTCATTGGCATTCATACCACAACTTCATTGTTTAATAAGAGTTAAAAAAAAAAAAGAATTTGGCACTGTCATTTCGAAAGATACAATAGATAAATTTCTTTTGCATCCACAAACGCAAACTCATCTTAAATACCAGGATTGAAATTTTGTATTTGCTCCAAACGTGTGTTTCTTCTACAAAAGACTCACCAGTGTCGCTCCAATAAATAAGTTTTGCCAAATAAGTAATGGTAAACTATTCCTGAGGTAGAAAGCCCTAATATAAACAAAATTCAAAGTTTTGTTAACAGTTAAATGATTATTATGACCATATCAATGATAATTCATGTCAACACAAAAGTGTTGACTTCGCGTCGGTGAAAAACTCAGGGAATAACAACTCCATCAGCAGTGTCACCGACCCCAGTGGTTGTAAATTATCGCATAATATATATCAGGATTGAAATTTTGTCTTTGCGCCAGACACTTTTTTTTTTATCTACTAAAGACTCATCAGTGAAGCTCGAAACAAAAAAGTTAAAAAGATCACATAAAGTACAAAGTTGAAGTTGTTATTATTTTAATAGGTGTTTGCTGATTTTGGTCACAAGTTGAAACGCATAACAATACAGCAACAGGTCCGCAATAAATAATAAAATTATTAGTCCCCATTAGATAAGATACTATGACGATTTAAACAATCTTCATAGTGAAAACAAATGTTATCAAGTAAAAATTCAAGGGCAGTTATCGTATAAAAACAGGTCCAATTGACATATTTCTTTTGTTTGTTATTACTAAAACATTACCCAAAAGAGTTCGAACATATATATTTGCATTCGGATTTTTAAATATGCATTAAGTTAAGTGTGTGATTTTTGTCTGAAATTCATATGAAACGAGCGACTGGTAATAAATAATTTGATCGAATTCTTGAACCAATTCAATGCATGCATATATAATTACTTGGTCTTCTATAAATAAAGGTAGCAGTAGTATACCGCTGTTCAAAACTCGTAAATTTATGGACAAAAACACAATCGGGGTAACATACCAAAACTAAGGGAAACGCATCGAACATAAGAGGAGAACAGCGACACATCGTTAAAATGTAACACACACAGAAACGAACTATGCAATAGACCAAATCCGATGAGAATAACAAATATAACATCAAAACCAAATACATGAATTTTGGATAGAAAGATACTATGACAAGTCTTATAGTAAAATGATTTCACACCCAAAAATAAGAGAAAATAAACGACACAACGGAAACACAACGTTAAAATGTAACACACAAAGAAACGAACTATAAAACAACAATGGTCATATTCCTGACTTGGTACAGGACATTTTTAAAGAAACAAAATGGTGGGATGACAAACCTCGCACTTTAATGGCAATATAAATTAGAACTGTTACATTAAAATGACAACATAATATTACAGGACTACAATACAAAAAAATAGGAGAACATATTAGACCAAAAAAACCACATGAATAGTAGCTAACAAAAGGCATCAGGTTTAAAATTCAAGTCGCCAGAAACTCGCCTCGTCCACACAAGACTCGCCAGTGACGACCATATATAAAAGTGCGAAATTCATAAAAGTAAAAAGTTGTACAGCACTGAGGATCAAAAGTTAAAAAAGGTGGTGTCAAATACGGCTAGGGTTTTCTGCTTGGGATAAGTGCATCCTATAATTTAGAACAATTTATGCTAAATTCTTAATTTGGACAAATTATAGAATTTTCTTCAGAAAAAACTAAATGAACGTATGTGTAATAATAAAAACTGGCCTTTCATTTTAAAAAAAACATATGCATATTTTTTACAAATTGATATTGATTCACTACTTAGGTCTTTGAATCGGAAATACACACATGTATTGTAGGACTTGGTGTTGGCTTGATTTGTTATCTTTTCTATATCGGATCATGAATAGAACATCTATTCAATTAAGTAGTTATGAGTTTTTGTATAAATCCACACTGTCTAAAGATATAGGGGAGAGTTTAGATTTCTTAAAAATACAACAAAACATATCTTTGTTACCCAAAATATTTCTACTCTCGAAAATACAATATTCTAATACAATTAGAGTGTATCAATGGTTCAGATTGGATGACAGTTAGCGTAACATTCTCAATCTCCTTGTGTTTAACTAAGGTAGCCGACATTTTGAATTGCTGAATGTATTGACATGTAATGTTTACAATAATAAGCCATAAAACTCACATGTTGCAGCTAAACATCCTCTTTTTATCAAATTTTATGACATTCTAAAGCGGCACAGAAGCCAGAAAACGCTCGATGTTTATGATTGACGCCGGAAGCATACCTATGACGTCACCTAGTGTATGGACCAAAGAACATAACATCTTTTCTCGGAATTTTCTTTAATGAAGTTTTCACACTGAAAAAATTATTGAAATTTTATTATGAACATGTTTTGCATTAGAATACGGTAGTTTTACAGTCGCGAATACCGGTTTACATGTCTCCGCTTCGCGTCGCCAGGTAAACTAAATTTGCGACAGTAGTACTACCGATGGACGTCATTAAAGCTTCAAATAAAATACAGCTATCTCTTAATTAATTTATAAGTTTTAATGACTCGAAAACATAAAAAAAATAAAAACAAAAATCATTGTTCCGATGCAATGGACATAACAAGATGTGGTATGAGAGCCAATGAGGCAAATCTGCATCCATTGCACAATTTGTAAACTAAAGTAAACCTTTATAAGTCAAATTATGGGCTTTAACACGTAGCATTGGCACACAGGAAAACTAAAGGTCTAATCCATACAAAACACCATAAAACACTTATGAACCACAATTACAAATGAATAACTAAACCAGGGACAAAATCAATAAACATAATCACCGTTACAATTATCATGTAAATAGATGCTTAACTTTTGTATGGTCATAACATAGACCATACAAAATTTTATCATCTTTTTACATAATAATTGTAACGGTGATTATTTTTACAAACGCTAGACAACGTTTACACAGTTTTGGTTAGAAAGAAATGCACTCATAACATAGAGTGCATTTCTTTCTAACCAAAATTTTGTAAACGTTGTGTAGCGTTTGTTATTGTTTGCAAATGCTACAAAAGTAGAAACAAATACATCATTGTTTACTGACCCTGTTTGAACTTTCAATAATGCATGCACCTGTTGTTAGTAAACAGACTCTTTACAAACGTAGAAACAAATGCATTGTTAAATCAGGTTGAAGTTAAAGACAAATGAAGTGGTTGAACTATTAAACGATGAACGACAAACTGTAAACGCATTTTTAAAGAGTGCATGGTTTGTCAAAGTTTATGTAAATTTTGCAAGCGTATGTAAGTAACAAATGACCAAAACATGTACGCACTCTAAAAAAAAAATTACTTGGAATTACCAAAAAAAAGTAATTAAATTACTTGATTCAAGTAATTGAATTTGTCAAAATTATTGATCATTGATAGTAATTATTGGTGATGTTAAGTAATTTCAAGTAAATACAAGTAATTAACTTTTTAAGTAATTCTAAGTAATCCAATTCAGTAAACAAAATAATCAACATAAGAAATTCTAAGTAATATTTTAAGTAATTTCAAGTATTTATTACAAGTAAATACTAGTAATATAACAAGTAATTGAAAGTAATTCACAGTAATAATCCAAGCAATTTCAAGTAATCCGTAGTAATAAACTTAAGTAATACTCAGTAAAATAACAAGTAATTACAAGTAATTCTAAGTAATATTTTCAAGTAATCATTAGTAATAATTTTAAGTAATTCATAGTAAAAATTTTAAGTAATTCTTAGTAATAATTTTAAGTAATTCTTAATAAATATCTTAGTTATTCAAAATAATAATTCAAGTAATTACAATTTAAAGTAATCAGCTTAAAGTACATGAGTTCAAGAAAACAAAATCTAATCAATAAAATATTTATTCTAGAACAAATAAGAGTAAATAATCTCTGTACTGATTAATCCACACTCCCATATATTTGTATGTCATGTGTTGCTATTTATAGGCACTAATTTATAATATATTTATAGATTGAAATAAAAATTCTACACTGTTTTATTATAAATGCATATAATTTGAAATAGTAACATACCTTTTTAAAGAATAATCATATACTATATCCTTTGTTATAATCCATAATTTCTCTTGTTTGTTGTAAGTTAACATGGGCAACCTCCCCAGCAACTCTTTGTGTTATATTTTCATTTAATTGAATAAGTTCACAAAGAGTAGCCAGAAACATGAAAACCCACAAAGTGTCCTTTTTGTAAGGTTCTCCTTTCCTTTCATGTGTGTAACTCGTGTAAGTATTTCAATAAACTCTGTAAACTTTTGTTCAAATTCAAAACTGAATGAGCTCCATCCAATTTTCAAAAATAGCTTACCAAAGTCAAATGAAACCTCAATTCTGATTGGCCGATTTTTTTTCAGTCTCAAATCAAAAACTACTTAATATTAAAAACACAGGAAATATTATACAATTTTGTACATTTATAGTAGTTATTTTTTAATTTTAGTAAAACTAAATCATGTTATTTGACATTAAAAAATTATATTAAAAATAGATAATAATGATTTGAGGATATTTTAAAAGGAAAATAGGTTAAGTAATAACTAGTAGTTCTAAGTAATATGAAGTAATTTCGATCCAATGTTTTAAGCATTTCAAAGTATTATCTAAAAACAGGCTATTTTTTCAATTTGGAATTATTTTTAATTATGTAATATGCATGATTTCTTGTGCTTAAAATTCCAAGTTTATTCTGCATTATTTTTTTAAGCATTGCATAATACTTTCCATACAATGTATGTTGTATAGATAGTGTTATGCGCAGCACAGTAAATTCTATTTTAAAATGTGTTATTTACTTTGAAATAGAAAGTGTTAGGTGCCACACTGAACATTAGAATACAGAATATACATGAAATTTATAAAAAATTTCAAGCACAGAAAATTATGTAAATTCCATTTAATTAAAAATATTCCCAAGTTGAAATAATTGCCTCTCTAAAGAAAATTGTTATCCAAAATTATGCAATTTTCAGACTTAAACCTACATATTGTTGAAATTGTTAAATTATGGAGTCAAACTTTAAAGAAAGCATTTATCATTATATATAATGGAAGTTGTAAAAGTTGTAAATATATAGAGTAAAATATCATTTTAAGTAATTTATCTAATCCTACCTAGTAATGAGAAGTATTTTTTGTTCAAGTAATCAGAAGTAATTTTAGTAAATCATTTACTGCATTCAAGTAAAAATAAATTACTAAGTAATTTTTGAAATAGTTTTACTAAATTCAAGTAATCAATTTTTACTGAAAACTATTTGGATTACTTAAATCGAGTAAAAAAATAAATTAAGTAATTTCAAGTAATTCCTTCAGAATATTTAGTAAAACAAAGTAAAAGTAAGTAATTGTAAGTAAATATGTAAGTAATAGAATTACTCAAAATGAGTAAAGAAAAATTACTAAGTAATTTTTTTTTAGTGTGCGCGCCCAGTCGTTTGCATCGTATGTGTTAGAAAGAAATGCATTCTAAGTAATTTATGCATCTATAATACTAAAATAACGAGGTCCAATTTGTCAGCCGTCATCACGTAAAAACGACGAATCAAAGAATTCAACTTTATATATAACTAATATAGAACAAAGGTGTAGATTAGAAATTACACCACTCCAGGCCCTTTTGTTTTCCACGTAATTAATATTGCCAATAATTAAGAAGTTCCGCATCGAGTCCTATACCGATACCAATAGTATATTCACCTGTTTCCTATTACCTTATCTGTACGTTCCGCATCTGACAGGCGCACCACCAAACGGTGTATTCAGGATTAAAACACGGGTCATAATCACAGGGTTGACACTACTAAATTGTCAAATTGTTACTTATTGTAGTATTTTAATCAGTAAGACTTTCTAAGATAACAATACGAATACTAAAAATCTGGACTAAAAATAAGGCGTATAGGTACAGTTTTCAATTTGTTAACGGGCATGACGTAAAACAGCAAATCAAAGGATTCAACTTTATTTATTACTCATAAAGGACAATGCTGTTGATTAAAAAATACTCAATCCCAGGACCTTTTGTTTTCCAAATAATTTTAATATTACCAATAATTGTTAAGTTCCAGTTTGACGGGTTCAAAGATGAATATTTGAAAGCAGAGAAAACTGCGTATCTTATAATCAGCATACTAAACTGACTAAAATAAGGCTTGCGCATAGTTATATATACTTTAATTCAGTCACGGACCCGCGATATCACGGGTGTGTTCTAGTAGATTAAATGTTTCTATCTGCAGGTCTCATTTACAAGTTATCATCCATGAAATATGTGATTAACTGCCCTAGATTGATCATATTATTTTCGCTTAAAATTTCCCAAATTATACTTTCCCTTACCTACACACAATTTTTAACGTGTGGTTCGTTTTTAAGTTATTTAGGGTGAATTTCTTTCTAACTCAAACGATGCAAACAACTTAGCATGCACATGTTTTGATAATTTGTTTCTAACAAACGTTTGCAAAGTTTACACAATATTTGACAAACTGTGCAATCGCTAAAGAGGCGTTTACAGTTTGTGGTCCGCCGTTTGTTAGAACAAACGCTATATTTGTTTCTTATTTGAACTTGATTAAACGCTATATTTTTGCTACGTTTGTAAAAAATCTGTTTACCAACAACATGTGCATGCATAATTAAAAGTTCAAACAGGGTCAGTAATGACTTTTTAAACGTTGTATTTGTTTCTACTTTCGTAGCGTTTAGAAAACAACAACAAACGCGACACAACGTTTACAAAATTTTGGTTAGAGAGAAATGCAGCCTAAGTTGAGTTCAATTTGACGTCACATACTCTTGCAATATAAGGAAGTTTATTTATTTTCTTAAGATAAAATATGATTAAAAAATGAAACGGTAAAAGATTTTCATTTTAATTTATTATTACAAAACGCTATGTGCACAGTAAAAAACTATTTTTTTTCCTTCATAGGTCATTCAGGTGAAAATTACGTAAAATGTTCTCTAGGCAAATCTCAGCAACATTGGTACCACAAATATAAATAAAAAGACGTAAAAATCCATGAACGATTTCCAGCCTTGCCTGCATACGGAGTGTTATATATCTCCAAATAGATACGATGTTCACAAATCTGTATTTTCGATCATTATGTCCTTTATAGAAGGTTGCTGCTCACAAAAGTGCAATTAAACCAACAGTTATAAACGCTTATGTTGAGATTATTCCTTTACTTTTATGGATGCCATCGAGAGTTTGTTGACGTTTGATATTTCGATAATGCATACTTAATTGTTTGAGACAATCCCACGTGTCATATTCCCCTCTGTAATGATGGGACTAAATAATGCAACATTACAGATTGCTAATGTATACAACGTTTTGAACTTTATAAATAGCAGTAGCAGAACAACTACTACCGTGTTCAAATCTATTTCAGACTTTGAAGCAAAAAGACTAAAACCATTAAAACGTTTAATCCCGCTGCAAATTTTTGCACCTGTCCTAAGTCAGGAATCTGATGTACAGTAGTTGTCGTTTGTTTATGTAATATATACGTGTTTCTCGTTTCTCGTTTTGTTTATATAGATTAGACCGTTGGTTTTCCCATTTGAATGGTTTTACACTAGTAATTTTGGGGCCCTTTATAGCTTGTTGTTCGGTGTGAGCCAAGGCTCCGTGTTGAAGACCATACTTTAACCTATAATGGTTTAATTTTTAAATTGTTATTTGGATGGAGAGTTGTCTCATTGGCACTCACACCACATCTTCCTATATCTATCTAAAAGTTAACTTTTGATTCATTCTGTTTATCAATGTGTTTGTTGTGTTTTGATTATAAACCAAGTGGATTAGGAAGAAACGTATGCCAACTAATAGCTTATGTTCAGATAGTTATCACAGCATATGTCCATAGAGTAAAACAATCATTTCCCTTGGCGTCGGGCGATATGAAGATTTTCTAACCCGGGAAAAATCATATTTTTCTCTGTCAGTGCCCTCGTGGAATATTAATTTTGTTGGGTGAACAAATCGTCATATCTCCCTCAAACACGGGAAATTAATGTATAATGTTTCTGATATTTTAATGCCATTTACAAAGTCTTAAACAACGTTAACCAAAATGGAAACATCACACAAGCAACTATCAACAGAGTATCAAAAATGAGGTACTGATATACTACCTATTATTAAACAAAAGTGCATGTGCATACTTTACTTTAACCTGTATTGAATTGCCCAACGAATGATATGCAAGCAGATGTGGAAGTGCAATAAAAAGGTGACATACTATAACTTGTCTATTCACATAGCATAACATGCATTTAACGTGTTTTCTATAAATGTAAGATTGTGTGAATAGGAAATAATTAAATGTTTAATGTATAATGACATAAGTTACATAATTAATTACATTAAAATGTAAACTAACATACGAGGAAACTAAATCTGTATTATCACATAAATATAAAGTTTAGACTCGACAAGTATACACGAAATAGTGAAGTGGAAATAAAAAGACGACATACAGATATGAAGTTATTCGGAATCATAGTCCTTGTTGTGCTGTTGATTTTTTCATCAGTTACAATACCAGCCGGTAAGTAAATAAAACACCTAAATTGGTAATAATGCTAAGCTTCAATTTTTCGTGATTTGTTTTTTATTATAATTTAAGTTTAATTGAAATTTATTTACTATAACATCATTTATGAATCAAGTGTATACTTGTCAGAAAAATAACCATGATTGAACATCAGTTTCACAGATGAAAGGGATATTTTCATATAGTCCTAATCACAATCACGATTCTGAAATTGTCAAATTAGACGTATCTCTGAATTGTTTGCGTAAATAAGCAAGACAACGGAAGCCACAGCTGGAGCAGGTTTTGTTTACCTACCGGAGCACATAAAATCTTCCCTGGCTCTTGGAAGACACAGCTGAAACAGGTTTTGTTTACCTACCGGAGCACATAAAATCTTCCCTGGCTCTTGGAAGACACAGCTGAAACAGGTTTGGTTTACCTACCGGAGCACATAAAATCTTCCCTGGCTCTTGGAAGACACAGCTGAAACAGGTTTTGTTTACCTACCGGAGCACATAAAATCTTCCCTGGCTCTTGGAAGACACAGCTGAAACAGGTTTGGTTTACCTACCGGAGCACATACAATATTCCCTGGCTCTTGGAAGCCACAGCTGGAGCAGGTTTTGTTTACCTACCGGAGCACATAAAATCTTCCCTGGCTCTTGGAAGACACAGCTGAAACAGGTTTGGTTTACCTACCGGAGCACATACAATCTTCCCTGGCTCTTGGAAGCCACAGCTGAAACAGTTTTTTTTTACCTACCGGAGCACACAAAATCTTCCCTGGCTCTTCGAAGCCACAGCTGGAACAGGTTTTGTTTACCTACCGGAGCACATAAAATCTTCCATGGCTCTTGGAAGCCACAGCTGGAGCAGGTTTTGTTTACCTACCGGAGCACATAAAATCTGCCCTGGTTCTTGGCCATGTTACTATTTCTCACATTTATCAAGTTACTTATAGTTTTTATAGTAAAACGATACTCTTTCTAGATTCATAGGAGTTATTTTAGTTATGTTTTATAGATTTTGATTACAGTTTTATTGTTTTTTTCGATTTGCACAATATGTTGTAAAATGTGTTATATTTTATAGACCATTTTTTGTATGTTCACTGTCCTTCTTTCTGTAAATTTTTTATCTTTCCACCATGATCCACCTATGATTTTGTAATTAATGAAATGTAAATAAATTTGAAATTGTTCGTTTTTTTCATTAATATAAATTGAACAAAATAGTAACCATCGTTGTCTGTACAAAAGTGCGTTCTTTGTTAGTCAGTAAAAAATACAAAACTGGGAACATATTATCAAATGTTAGTCTGAAATCAGAACATCTAAAATAAAACAAGCAATGGACATTCAATACTACAGTAGGCTTTCATTTTGTTAAGCCCCCTTCCACCACCTTCACCTCCCCCTCCCCTCCCCTGTAATAAATATCTCAGTTCAGACTTTCATTAAAGTAAATTTCCAGTAAAAAATGTTTTTTTACTGTTTGGGCTAAATGGAATTGGACTCAAAAATGAAATGTTTATGTTTTTTCTTTATTGCATCGACTTTGATGATAAATATATATTCATTGATTAATTTAATGACAATTACAGCTGCTTATGGAAGATATAACCAAGGGCATACGGGGTATAGAAGACATTCGGTTGGAAGGGTGAGTGGAAAGATTTTCTTATTATCTTATTTGGTAGATATAGGAAGATGTGGTGTGAGTGCCAATGAGACAACTCTCCATCCAAACAACAATTCAAAAATTAAACCATTATAGGTTAAAGTACGGCCTTCAACACGGTAATATTTGGTTCAGGTTTAAAGAAAATAGTGGAGTTTGTTCAAAATTGTAATGGATTGTTTGTTGTACGTCCATTACTCATATTTAATTGGTAATATATGACTGAATACATTGACAAAATTTTTGAAACTAAATAAATATCATTTGATATAATCAGGTTTCATGTTTTCAAGATGAGCTGATCATTGCTCAATATATGCACTGATTTATATTCGTGCTGATGACAGCATAAAAACGACAAACGTGTACAGCACACTCTCTCCAATTGTTTATACTATTTATCCTCCTATATCTCGAATAATTATCAACAGACAAAATATATTCAAACAGATATCTTGAAATGAACATCAATAAAATATTAATACATAAACAAAAACAACAGTAACCCTGAATTTACAAATTCTTGTTTATATTAAAGTATCAATAAAATCCAAATATTCTTGTTACAAAGTGCTTAAAGACTGGTTAACAAATAGAGTTCCTTACAAGACGGCTTTTTTTTATTCTATTGACCTCAATGTAAACAAATAGTCAAATCATCATATTTTGAAGTTAAGCTCATATTGTTTTAATATTAGTAAAGTTGGAATATGATATCATATTAGGACCGGCAATTACTCTTTCTGTTAAGACACACAAGCTTAATACAAAATCATATTTTTTTTTCAGAATGCATGAGTTTATTGCTTAACATATCATTTTTTGTTGGAAAAAAAGTGGGTGAAATATATAAAAAAAAAAAATACAAACCAAACATTTCGTTTTTTTGTTAAATCGTTAAAAATAATAAAAGGTCATCTAGTGTTTATATTCAAAAATGCCAATTTATATGGCTTCAGATACGTTGAACAGAATAAATATTTTTTTTAATTAATAACATTGGCTTAATATTTAAGATTAGATCTAATAAAAAATTAGTACATTTTTTAAGAACGATTCATATAATAAAGAAAAAGACAGACAAATAAACAGTTTTACCATGTTTCGTTTTAGAGATGTCATACATTTCTTTATAGACAATTAAAGTGACATAACACAATTTATCGTTCTGACATAATCTACGCAGTAAATATTTTTAAAAGGTAAACAGGGATAGTTAAGCATAAACATAATTAGATGAAGAATTATTTAGCTAAAAGTGTAATAACTATAAATACAAAGTATACTAGTAGGTAAACTATTGGAAGTACGAAACAATTGAAGTGTCCTTATATAAAAGAGGGACGAAGATATCAGAGTGACAGTCAAACTCATAGATCGAAAATAAACTGCTGACAACGCCATGGCTAAAAAGAAAAAGACAAACAGACCACAAAGCACAACTTAGAAAACTAAATACTATATAAATGCGTGTCCTAAAGGAGCAAAGGTATCTGAATAGTAACTACATCCAATCTAAGTTACTGAAATTCCGTAAAAATGACTAGTATTAAAAACAATTAAAAGTTTTAGCGTCGAAAATTGACAAAAAAATTGGTTGAATAAAACCCTGATGTTTTAACATAAAATACCAGTTACATAGCGAATTCATGTTTTCAATAACACAAATCTCATTCCGACTTATACAATTAAATAATCGAAAAAAGGATATACATGCAATGTATAACAAATATGTAAACTACTTACGTATACTACGATACAATTACTCAATATGTTTTGTTTTGCACAATGGACGATTTCTAAAACAACCTTAATTTATTTTGCAGGCTAGTGGCGGTGGCGGTGGCGGTGTAGGTAGTGGAAGTGGTGGTGGTGGTGGTGGAGGTAGTGCTGGAGGTGGTGGTGGTGGTTATGGTGGTGGTGACTATTACGGTTACCGTGGGAGACATGGTGGAAATTACTGATTTAGAGGTCGATACTTTGAAAAAAGATATAGTTTCTGAATATTTTAAATATTTTTAAGATTTGATATGAAACATATCTTTAAAACTGATGTTTACATTAACAGATTTAATAATAATTCCGAAATACTGATTTGAGCTACCAACGTTAACAGATTAGATTACCATAGTCATACGTGTGTGAGTTTGATAGAATTTACTGTTGTAATATAATGTGGCAAATAAAAAGCTTTACATCAAAAACAGTTTTAAATATTTTGTATATCATTCTGACAAATATCAACAAATGTCTACTTTTTAACTTATTATTATTTTTTTTAATAGTTTTTGAGTTTTTTTTTAAACAATACACAGATAAAGACAGCGGTTGTTTGCCACTGTCTGATAGACCTTGCAGGATCAAGCAAAACCAAATCAGGATAACAAGCTAAAACGAGGGAAACATCAACAATAAGAGGAAAACAACGGGACAACAGAAACACTGAACTACAAAAAAAAAAAAAAAAAAAAATTACCAACGTACAATATGACATGATGTGAATTGTCAAAAGTCGATCGCAAATATTGGAAAGAAAACAACTATGGAAAACAGCAGTACAATCATTAATATACAATAAAATACTATTCTATATTATAGAATGATCAAAATAACTGACGTACTTATCTAACTAGTAAGGAAACACCCATTCTGAAACTCTTTTTCAAAACATCTCAAACGACATGTACATACAGCTAGGACATAAGTAATAAGTGGAGAATCAATCATATACAGCATTAAAAATATGTTCTTCAGACTATTGAAATGCAAAAAACACAACAAATGCAACTGTGCCCCTCCTCTTGCCGACTTGTGTCTTTATTACTATGAGGCTAACTCCATACAGGAATTTCTTAAGAAGAAAGACAAGAAGTTAGCAATATCCTTAAAACTCTACTTTCCGCTATAAAGATGATGTTTTTTTACTAAATAATTCAAAATTTGGTGACTATGTGGAACGCATCTATCCCAACGAACTAGAGATAAAGGATGCTACAGATACAGTTAAGTCGGCATCATATCTTGACTTACATCTAGAAATTGAGAATGAGGGTCGGTTGAAAACAAAAATTAACGACAAAAGAGATGATTTCAGTTTTCCAATTGTGAACTTTCCATTGCTAAGTAGCAACATTCCAGCAGCACATGCATACGGGGTACTGTATATATTTCCCAAATTGATACAATATTCACTTGCTTGCATTTCCTATTATGATTTTCTTGATAAAGGGTTGCTGCTTACAATGAAGCTATTAATCCTAGAGTTCCAAATTGTGAAGCTGAATTCATCCCTTCGTAAATCTAACGGACGCCATCACGAGTTGGTTGACCGTTATGAAATTACCATTTCACAAACGATATCTGATATGTTCCTAACTTCGTACCTACAATCCCCTTGGCTTTCATGAATGTGACCTACCGAATTAGACTATTTACCGGATTTGTTATCACATAAGCAACACGACGGGTGCCACATGTGGAGCAGGACATGCTTACCCTTCCGGAGCACCTGAGATAAATCCTAGTTTTTGGTGGGGTATGTGTTGTTTATTCTTTAGTTTTCTATGTTGTGTCATGTGTACTACTGTTTATCTGGTTGTCTTTTTCATTTGAAGCCATGGCGTTGTCAGTTTATTTAAGATTCATGAGTTTGACTGTCCCTTTGGTATCTTCCGTCCCTCTATTGGTATTGCTTCATATTTATTTTTTTCCCATAAATTAACAGTTTGAAATACTTTTTGCACCTTTTGGATTATAGCTCTTCATCTTTTATATAACCTTTGGATTTCAAATATTTTGGCCACGAGCATCACTGAAGAGACATGTATTGTCGAAATGCGAATCTGGGGCAAGAAAATTGGTACCGTTAATTTTATTGCAAAAGTATGAAACCACCAAGGGATTTATTAGATTACCGTAGCCTTTTTGACACATCTTTTTGAAATGTTGGGACCTCAATATTCTGCAACTGTATATTTGACATAATAAAATATACTTATCATGGTTTCTAGTTACATTATAACCTCAACAGATGCCACATGTAGATCAAGATCTGCTAACCAATCAAGAGCAGTTACGACCATTGTGTTTCTTGCTGCTCTGTGTTAAGTTTTCTATGTTGCGTTTTGTGCACTCTTATTTGTCTTTTTATTGTGTTCACCGATGGGGTTGTCACTTTTGTTCTTTGTCTTACTTGTATCCCCATTTGAATATTTTAGCGAAGATAGGTATTAAAACAGTATTAAACATGTTAAGTAAATTATGATTCAAGAAAAACATAAATTTTGAGGGAATCGCATGAACTCTTATGAAAATCAAACTAATATAAGTGCGTTAATAGAATAGTCTTCTCATTGATAAATAGGTGACGACTGATATAAACATGTAGGTTCCAAATATCGTGATCTTGATCTCGTTCACTTTTTATCATTAATGACCTACCAAATAAGACTCATCGGCAAGTATGTATTTATATGAATATTACGGTGGATGACACTACACAGATACTTTTGCATAAGTACTATATCTGTACCAAAAATCTGTAGTACTGGAAATCTACTTCTAATATTCAGAACTATTTTGGTACTCTAAAGTTATTGCAATATTTAGGTACCTGCATTTTACAGTACTTGAATTGTACTTGAAAATTTAAGTACTACATATTTTTGGTTTCAACGTTACATTTTCACCATTTTGACAGTATGTTTATTTCAAATCTCTCAAAATAATGATTTTTAAACATGGAATATTGTGATCGCTTTAGGTATAATTTCTGTACCAAAATTTTATATACAAATCAAGTACTGTAAAATACAGGTACGTAAATAGTACAATAATTTTAAAGTAAAGAAATAGTACTTAATATCAAAAGTAAATTTTCAGTACTACAGATTTTAAGTGCAAAAATAGTACCTAGTATGCAAAATTGGCTGTGTAGTGGAACAAGATCTGGCCTCACGGTCATAAAACTTTCGAGCATGATTTTTGTACTCAGACTCGAATATCAACCAATCAAATTGCCGGATTTCATGTTTCGAGCATGATTTTTGTGCTCCGAGCACTGAGCAAAGTTTTGTGCCTTCAAGGCCAGATATCCTTCCAGAGCAATTGAGATGACTCCTAGTTTGATTCGTGTTTCTATGATGTATTATGATTACTGACGATTGTCTTTTTTGTTGTTTTTCACTTTAATTGACTTGGCATGCTTGTTTCGATTTCGGCAACAAATTGAATATCTTTTTAGAAATTTCGACTCTCTTAAGTATGTACACATTACGTTGAAATAACTCTTTTATTACAAATTAAAGTTATATTTTTTAGAGCCTTTGATTCATAAGAGGCTTTTAGTTTTTAATCTGCCTTTAGAAGGCCACAATAGGGCTATCAAAACAGATAGAAAATCCCGCACCCGTGGGCGTGATTCAGCTCTCCCCTAAACAAAAATGTGTAGTACAATGGTTTTAGTTTATAAATAGTTATTTGGATGGAGAGTTGTCTCATTGGAACTCACACCTATCTATTACTAATCTCCGAAATTAAAAAATGATCTAAAATTTAAAATCATAAAAGACGATCAAAGGCCAGAGACTCCTGACATGGGACAGGCACAAAAATGCAGAAGGGGTGGAACATCTTTTTCTCCTATTCCTCTAGACAATATACTATGCATGGTTTTAAAACGCAATTATTAACAGATGAAATAATCGATCTCGATAAAAATAATTTAATATCAATACATAAACAGGAAGTCGAAATATTTTATGAATATTCTAAAAATCAAAACGTCCAGGATAACAAACGTATATGCTTTTTATTGTTATCTATAATACTAAAATAACGAGGTCCAATTTGTCAGCCGTCATCACTTTAAAACGATGATTCAAAGAATTCAACTTTATATATAACTAACATAGTACAATGGTGTTGATTAAAAATTACACAACTCAAGGCCCCTTTGTTTTCCACTTAATTAATATTGCGAATAAGTAAGCAGTTCCGGATCGAATCCGACACCGATACCAATAGTATATTCACCTGTTACCTATTACCTTATATGTACGTTCCGCATCTGACAGGCGCATCACCAAACGGTGTATTTAGAATTTTGCTGACTACTGTTAAGTAAAAAACAGTATATCTAGAATTTTGCTGACTACTGTTAAGTAAAAAACGGTATATTTAGAATTTTGCTGACTACTGTTAAGTAAAAAATACTCAATTCCAGGCCCTTTTGTTTTCCAAATTATTAATATTACCAATAATTGATAGGTTCCAGGTCGACGGGTTCAAACAGAAAGATTTTGAAACCAGAGAAAACTGTGCATCTTATAATCGGCATGACTTTATCAGATGACAATGCCAATACTAAAAAAAGGCATACGCATAGTTATAAACTTTAATTCACGCACGGACCCGCGATATCACGGGTGTGTTCTAGTATAATATACGAAGATACATTTCGACTGATGAGTCGAATGCAGTTTTCGTAAATCATTAGACTTACCCCTCCTCCAGAAGGTCCTCCACAAGAATGACTACCTTTATACCCTCTATGACCCTTCCTGTAGCTTCCAGAGGCAACTGTAATTAACATATTATTAATAAATGAATACATGTCTAACTTCTGAGTTTATACTTACAATAGATATAAACATAATTCTACTGCAATTATTTTGTAACAATTGTTCTGATTGGATAACGACAAGCGTACAATTCTCTATCTCCTTGTCTGTAACTAAGGAAGCCGACATTTTGAATTGCGGAATGTTTTGACATGTTATTTCTACAATAAGAAACAAAAAACTCACTTGTTGCGCCTAAAAATATTCTTTTTACCAAATATTATTACATTCTGAAGCGGCACAGACGCCAGAAAACGCCCGGTGTTTATGTTTGACGCCGGAAGCATACCTATGACGTTACCTAGTGTAAGGACCAAAGAACATGACATCTTTTCGCGGAATTTTCTTTAATGAACATTTTACACTAAAATAATTATTGATATTTAATTATAAACTTGTTTTGCATTAGAATAGAGATAACTCCGCTCCGCGTCGCCAGGTAAACTAATTTTGCGACAGTAAAACTACCGATGGACGTCCTTAAAGCTTCAAATACAATACAGTTATCTCTTAAATAGAGAGCTTACTCATGCAATTTGATTTTTCTTGGTCTCTTTATATACATTATAGGTTATATGAAAAAAACTATATGTTAATCATCGTAAGTATCTGTATTAGAATTTTTTGTGGATCGAATTTCTTGCATCAGTTAATTAATTGAATTACCTGTGTATCACTTTCAATGATGACATACATTCCTTTAAATAACCTAACACGCACAATTCATGCTTTATCCATCTCTAGATAAGGGGTTAGATAGAAGTTTACATGCATACGGATTCAATGAGGTCGAATTAGTCAATTGCGAGTGAATGATTCATCGTCAATGTTTCTTAGCTTAGTTTGACAAAATTGAACCACACGAGCTCGCTAAAAGCGAATTATTATTTTACTATTTCACATTCATTAATAATTGAACAAACAGCATCATCTATATATTTTAGATACTTATATATACGCAGCTAGTGCTCCTTTAAAAAGTCATTTAATCCGAATTTCATTGATAAGGTAACTTCAGAACATACCTGTCTGTGTCTTAGAATTAATGTTCACAACAAGAAAGAGACCATACAGTTACAGTGCTTGAGTAATTTGTACTCACAAAACAATACAAATACATATATTTGCAAGCATGTCATGAAATAGTTTTTAATGTTTTTTTTTCTACTTACTTACTGCATTATAAATGAAGGCAACAGTAGTATACCGCTGTTCAAAACTCATAAATCCATGGACAAAAAACAAAATCGGGGTAACAAACTAAAACCGGGGGAAACGCATTAAATTCAAGAGGATAACAATGACACAACACCGAAACGCAACACACACAGAACGGACTAAGCATCAGACAAAATCCAACGAGAATAACACATAGAACATCTAAACCAAATACATGAATTTGGGATAAACAAGTACCGTGCCACGTCTTATCTTAATATAAATCCTTTGTAAAGGATGCCACCATCAACAGTGCAACAAGAGCTATCATTCCGAATAACTTCATGTTTGATTGAAGCGCTTGATTAAGAAACTCTGCTTTGACGAGGTGCTGACGATAATCATGATTCAGTTCTGGTATTTATATCCATTTTGAAAGAAACAGCTGGTTCATACAAATACGTTATTACATGACTTAATATTGGCTCAACATGTATTACAAGTCAAAGTTTGCTTAAAATGGCAAATATCCAAAGCAAATGAAACCCTGAACTATCCAATGTACAAGAATTAACATGTAACATGGTTAACAACTGATAAAAACACAATTTACTGCTCATTGCGTGTTGTAAAATTAATCTGCTTATTTATATTAAACTTGTTCAACCACTTCAAAACCTGTTTAATTTTAGAATAAATTTTATTTATTTATTGTATGTATAATTTTTTTTCTATTTACTCTGAATACCAGCACACCAATGTAATCTTCAAATTTGCTATTGGGATATCGTATAAACACCACAAGCACTGTGTCCAGCGCGATAGACTATTAACAGCCTCAATAATGCAGAGACTTTTTTCGGATTAGTTTGTGATTGATATGATTCATTATAATGTTTTTAATCACACTACCTTTATTGTATGAAGTGTAGAAGGCAAGCACATAAAAAAACTAATTTACTACAATTTATAAAAAAAATAAAATTAAAAGGAATGCAAAAGAGACATTATAATCTACATTGTATATGATATTCTAAAACAATAATGGCGATGGATATTAATTGATGTTCTAATTATGAACATTTTAATGACACTTTACAG
This sequence comes from Mytilus edulis, assembly GCA_019925275.1. NCBI lineage: Eukaryota > Metazoa > Mollusca > Bivalvia > Mytilida > Mytilidae > Mytilus > Mytilus edulis. Next base: position 49,548,071 of record CM034361.1, on the reverse strand, counting down.
AATTTTATTCATTTTAATCGCATATCATATTATTCTATATGTAAATAACTCGATATGTAACCAACGTAGGCAGTTAACACCATAGTACACCAGAACCATATTATAGTTGGCGTCTTTAGTATAATTTCAATCAATTTGTTGTGTTAATTCATCTTATAATTCTAGGATTCTTTTTTTGAAATGCTCAAATTACATTTGCCTTCACATGCGAAAAATCAGTTACATCTCAGCGTCGTCTTTAATAGACAAGTGGTGACCTTAATATCAATTGTAATGGAACGCCGGAACTGTCTTATAGTGTAAATATTTAATGTGTTTTGTCGCTTTGCCTTTACGTCCTGTCATTTCTTCTTTATGTTATGTGCAGATGCCTTTACGTCCTGTCATTTCTTCTTTATGTTATGTGCAGATGCCTTTATATCACGACACGGCATCTCTGTGTTATGTCAAATTAGTAATTCGTTTGGTCAAACAATTGTATGATATGTCATTGCTAAACTTTGTTGTGTAAAATATGCATTACATTATGCTGTAACTACTATATATTCTGTGAATACTCCGGAACTTTATGATCAACCACCTTTACATTCTCTCATATTTTATCTATGTTGTGTCTATTCTTCTTTTACGTAAGTCAGTTAATAATTGCGTCCTGTCTCAAGTGTTATTGTTATGTAAAATGGTCTAAACGTTTTGTTTTTATTCACCTTTGTTCTATGTAAATCTCATGATATTATAGTCTTTGGGCGTTGTGTTGTGTTTATACATATGTATCTCCAGTGAAAAACATAATACATCATGGTATAATTCATATGCGTTTTGCCGTACAGTTGATACTCACTGTGAGCATTCATTACGTCATGTGCAAATGCCTTTTACATTTTGTGCAAACAACTTATACGTTTTGGACAAACCTCGTTTACCTTATCTGCAAACATCGTTCACCCTATGTGCAAACACCGTTTCCTTATGTGCAAGCACCTATAACGTTATGTGCAAATACCTATTAAGTTATGTATAAAACTACATCGTTATGTGCAAACACTATTACGTTATGCGCAAATACCGTTTACATTATGTGCAAACACCGATTACTCTATGTGCAAATGCCTATTACATTATGTCCAAACATCTATTACGTTAGGTGCAAACACCTATTACGTTATGTCCAAACACCAATTACGTTATGTGCAAACACCTATTACGTTATGGTAAACGCTTTTTTGACACAGATTAAAACAAAACGCATCAGTGATATACACTTTGAAAATTAAGAAAACTGTAAGTTTTAGCTTTCTAAAAAGCTCTAAACTAATTCGCTGTATTCTGTTTCAAGCTAATATCCATTGGATGCTGAAAGTGAACTGAAGGTAATATGTGAGCATTGGGTTGTTGATTTAGTATTGGAAATGTAGTATTTTTATATATTGATTGATATAAAAATGTTTTATAAATATTGAGATTTTTGTTCTACTAATAGAGTGTGCGTTATACATCCATTCTTTTTATATTTTGTTCACTTTACTTGTTGAAAATTCAAATATTTACAAATATATAGACACGATTCTCGAGATGTGTCTCTCTGGAGGTGTGCCTAAATTGACGTAATGGCGTCTTATTCTGTTACGCCATGCAAATCTGCACAGTTTCATAGTGTCCCATCTCCATTTTCGAAACTACTTTAACGAAAACAGTTAAAAAATACGGACAAATGATGTCATCAGGTGAGAAAATGGTATAGCTAGTTTAATGCTTTTTTTTTTGTAATTAATTTATTTCAAAGGCAAAATCGATCAAACACAAAAACAAAAAAGATCCTACCTTTTTTAATTTGGCGAATAAAATGTCACGCGTTATTTTTTACAAAAACGTTGCGTCCAGTCGAAATAAACGAAAACGATGACTAGTTTTGCACTTTATAGTCGACAATCAAAGTCTTATATAGACATGTTATTTTTCTTATATTTTCAAAACATCTATATTTATCTCCATTGCATTCGTACTGTCCGAGAAAACAATGTTTGAAAATTGGTGACTAGATGTCGCACGCATTAAATTTCTTACGGCGGCAACCTGACGTCGTTTTGAATAGCCAAAGCAACAAAAAACGCAGTGCCATAAAAACACACAGAACAAGCGCACAACTTAGTCGATTGTCGGTGCATATATTGTTCTACATATATAGAGAGATACTTTTTAAACTACGATTTGATTTATCTATATGTTACTGATTTTTCTGATTATTTTTATCATTCTATGATATTGACAAGTGTTGCCCTCAACCCGGAACAGATTGAATGTTTTATTTTTACTCGCAAATTTTAAAATAAGTGCAGCACTTGCAAGTTTAAATGAGTAAAACTTGGGTGCGTAATTGTACGAGCATTTTTGTTTTGCGTTTCTATCTTACAGCACTAAAGAGTCTTCTTTAAAATTAACGGACGAAGAATGTTTCGGATGATGCTCTCAATGTTTCTTTGAAACGATACGAATATATTACTGTAAAAACTAAGAAAAAACTTACACTTGTCAGAAAATACAATAAATCGGGTAACATGTTAAAGTACTTTAGAGAACTTTCAGAAAAAATCGCTGGACATCAGACGGAGTAGAAAGTTTGCCGGATATTTCATGTATTATCACTTAATATTATCGGTTCAGTATAAGTCACGAAATTGTTTTTGAATGTTACTAAACCGACATTAGTTTCCGACACGAATATGAAATTTTTATTCGAAATTATTCTTCGAGAATTCGTGAAAGGGACATTAGGATGCAGCCGGGGGCTTTTTCAAGTAGACATCAATTTTTTTTCGCGGGAACGAAATAATACAATCTGCGGTAGATTTTTTTTAAATATTGCGGAAAACATTTGAACGACACTAAGTTACTGTATTGTAAGCGCCGAATTGGGAGTATAGATCGTGACACAATATCTTTTAAATCGTTCCTAATATTTAAAGTCTCTATCAAGTTTTTTCTTCTTCTTTGAATGATGCTTATTTGACAGTTACGTATCTGTTATGTTATTCTTGTGAAAACAATTTGGTTGTTACTTACAAAGACTGCATAAATAATTCCATTTGAAGTATATATAAAGCCCCCATACCGACAATTGTCGAGAACAACTGAAGCCGTAATTGGGGCTCCCGCAGAAGATGTGGTATGATTGCCAATGAGACAATTAACTCTCCACAAGAGACCAAAATAACACAGACATTAACAATTATAGGTCACCGTACGGACTTCAACAATGAGTAAAGCCCATGCTGCATAGTCAGCTATAAAAGGACCCGCAATGACAATGTAAAACAATTCAAACGGGAAAACTAAGAGCCGTATTTTATTTAAAATGAACGAAATACAAATATGTAACACATAAACAACCGACAACAACTGAATTACGGGCTCCTGACTACATGGACTAGGGACAGGCACATACATACATAGTGTGGCGGGGTTAAACATGTTAGCGGGATCCCAACCCTCCCCTAACTAGACAGGTACATTAACTTTACTTATTCTAGAAGTATTTTTGTAGCGTCTAAACCATGAAAAACGTCAGATTTTAGCGATAACGTATGTTACGCTTATAGGCACGAGCATCGCTCGTAACGTCTATATATTGCAGATTAGAAATGCAAGTAAAAACGTATTAATGATTGATATTATATTTTTTTTTATTTCAGTGAGTATTTTATGCATAATAAAACGACCATGAATTAATAACATTTGATCTGAAATGTAATACACACAGTTAATTTTCCGGCATTTGATGTCCTCAGAAGAGAACAGTCTGTAAATATTTATCTCATTTAAGCCAATAGTTGTTGCTGAATTTCAGCCACATCATGAAGCAACCAAACATAATTTATAAGTGAAAAGTAATTATTTCAAGATGGCGTGTATATCGACTGAAACTAAAAGCTCTACCCTGTTATTCGAAGCAAAAAAAGCTACTTGTAAAAAACAAAATGCAACCTCATTTCTTTACGGAAAATGTGAACTGAAAATAAGTTGATATAAAAAAAAGAAGACGTGGTTTGACTGCCAATGTGACTACTTTCCACAAGAGACCAAAATGACACAGGAATTTACTATTTTAGGTCACCGTACGGCCTTCAACATTGAGCAAAGCCCATACCACATAGTCAACAATAAAAGGCCCCGAAAAGAATATGTAAAACAATTCAAGCGAGAGCACTAACGACTTTATTTATGTAATGTTCTTTTTCATCTGCACAAAGCGGGTCATTTCATAGGTCGCCATATCTTGCATACATAATTATAACGTATGGGTTTGGAAGGCGCCAAATTACATTTATGAATTAAAGACTTTTGACAACGTCAACGCATTATATATGCGTCTATTTAGATTATATTGACTGAGGACGAAGATATTTTCTCGCCACCTCCTATCTTGTATTTTTTTTAATTAGCAGGGAGTTTTGGCAAAACTGAGTGCCGAGCCTCCTCTTAATCAGACTGCTTATAGAACCAACTAACTCAGCTCCATCATTTTCAAAAATTTTGGTTCCGCCACTGGTTATTGATTGAGAAATCAAAAAGAGAAAAAAAAATAGGTTTTTTTTTAACATAAATTAATGATATGAAATTTTCGTTTAACTCGTTAAAAACATACATTTGTAATTAAAGTAAAAACATCTTTAATATTTATACACACGTACAGAAAAGTTTGTTACCGCATGCGGAGGAATATCTCAAGAACTTCTGCGATATCCCATGCAGAGTTATCTGTCTTTGCTCCCCCTCTCTGGGTGGGACATTGAATGTTTTGCTGGAAAATATGAATGCCCACTCAAATGCAATCTATTAGAAAAATGGAAATATTACAGAAGAGTGTCCATCATGCACTTGCACAGCACTATAATTAATATAGTGCAAAAGAATGATACACAAATGGATGAAAATACATATACATGTAACTGTAATTTACAAATATCAAAATATTGTATAACAAAAAAACAGAGTTTACTAATTTGTATCACTTCTACGATGAGGGAGAATTTATCATCCACGCACAGAAAAAAAAATGTCTGTACTTTAACGTCACTTTCAGGTAACGAGATGTGATTTTGTTTTCTGAGACAAGTGCTTGTGACCGTCCACAAGAACTTGCGGTCATCCGATGTTCAGTATTTCAGTACTTTGATTCATATTTTTAACATAAAGATGTTCTCAAATGGTAATAAAAAATAACAAGGGTTTTATGTTTTTTTACAAATGTCTTATTGTCCTTATATTATCTTGATTCATTTTAAGAACTCAAATCTTATCAATGACATACTGCACATTTAAAGATTTTGAAACTGGGAGTTAGCTGGCAATTGTTTCATGGTGCTTTAAACGGATGAACAAGAGGGTTCCGAAATTCCAATAATACAAAACATGACAAGTGAACTTTCTTAATTTATAATCAGTAGCATGACAATAAAAGAAGAATTTTAGCCTTCCTGTTCGTGTTAAAGTCTGTCACAGTTTTCTTTTCGTTAAATTGGTGATTTTTGTTTAAAGAATTCTAAATATGTTACGTCGATTTCAAGGCGAACAAGATTGCAGCAATTCAAGATTGTTTCCGCACTTTGAGGATAATTTGGATTGAATCATATGAACTTCATGCCTCGCTAGCTATTTATATAAAAAAAAAAAACGTCTCGCTTTAACAGTAGCCGAGAAAAGGGGGACCAATATATTTAAAAATTCGTAAGGGTTCAGCGGAACCCAGTGTCTCGACTACTTTTACTGTTAATAGCAGGCTCAACAAAAATGAGGAAAAAAGTCTATAAAAATACTCCTTTTGATACGATCTTTGATTGTAAGAAGCTTCTGTCCACGTTTGGTAAAAATACAGGCTAGTTTATGAATCTAATAAATGTTTAAAAAAAATGAATTTCAGACTGGAATTCCATTCATAAGTAAAACACAGATACATAATCTGAACAAAATTTTCTTCTAGATACTAGCTTTTGATCACAAACCAGCTTCTATCCAAGTTTGGTACAAATCCAAAAGAGTATAAGAAAGTTATTAAAATTCTAAAAATATTACATTATAACCACAGAGTGAATATGTTGTTTCACAGAGTGAATGTAATATTTTCTGGCAAAAAATCTTAGTTCATTTATAATAAGTAAAATACGGAAAAATGGAATTTTATTTTTTACAAATTTTAATTCTGGATGGTACATGTAGCTTATGATCATAAACAAGCTTCTGTCCAAGTTTGGTAGAAATCCAGTATAGTTTAAGAAAGTTATTACAATTTAAAGAACTGTAACCACAGAGTGAATATTTGTGGACGCCGCCCCGACGACGATGACGACACCGACGACGACGGAATGTAGGATCGCTATGTCTCGCTTTTTCGACTAAAGTGGAAGGCTCGACAAAAATGGCAATATTTAACGGAAACTGTCAAAACATAGATTGATAAAATTTAGATCCAATAGAATGTATTTGTATGAAATTTTATATTTTTTAAAATAAGATTTGTCAGAATAATGATGTGCAGGCTAGCAAAGTCCTTTTATGAACATTTGGCTTAATTGTGTATTTTGCTATATTTATCGAACCATTAGCGTTCATAACTAAATGCATCGAAGCTTACCGTTTATACCGTATATCCAGTAATACTATTCATTGAATTTATGACTCTCCGTTCGGAAAATAAGTTTATGTTTCTAATTTATACGACGATATTCGTTGAAATATTGAACAAAAAAATATATTCATCTCAAGAAGTGTGGAATAATGTATTGATTATAAATGTACTTTGTCGGTAAACGTAAAATTTATGTGTACGAGCTTTATAAACAGGACGAAAAGCGAGGCTTGCCAAATTTTCTCCTATTTCGCAGCGAGAACTAATACATTTTTTATATATGAACAAAGTTTACATAGATTTTACAGTTTACATGTATTTGAGAATAGGTTGTTAAATCTTAACCATTTTCTCTGATTTTTTACAACTATTGAAACGCGGATTCGAAGAAAACCCCAAAATACTAATACCAGAAAGAAATCCATATTACCGATTGATCAACATGCAAGCGGGTAGCAGGAACATTTATTTGTATTTGTACAAACAAAGCAAAAAAATGTTGTTTACTTGTTATTTGTATACAATAACTAGCTAATAGCAGGATAAAAGCGAATTACTTAACTGTAACAATTTTTTTAAACTGGTGAAAAAACTAAATGGGTTAAAAAAAAAAATAGCTGACTATGCGGTATGGGTTTTTGTTAAAGGCCATAAGGGGATCTATTGTTATTTATTTCTTTGTCAGTTTGATCTTTTGTGGAGAATTTTCTCATTGGCATGCATACCACATCTTTTTTATAGATAGTCAGTATTTTCTGAAATTCAAAGGGAAATTATGTTATGATGACCATTTTAGCAACGAAATTATTTATTCATTCTTATAGACAACAAATGAAACTATATACACATCACTTATTAAACAAAGAATAGAAGAAAACAATAACAATTTACTAGATAATGTTTTGTTTTTTTGTATCGTTCTTGATGACACGATTCGAAAAGTTACTGGACCAAATACGGATAAATGAAAGTCATTATCTGGAGTTTCAAGTTGCGGGATTTAATTTCGAGTATGGCCAGTGAAGGTGAAAAAAGGCTGATAACCCTTTCATCCTGAATAATATGTGTAAGCGTGTTTTTTTTTGGATTACAGGATAAGGTAGTTTTTAATATGAAAAAAATAGGGGTTATTTTTAGAGAAAATGCAGCTTTTTGTTACACCCGTCTACCTGTCTGATCCAAAATCGGATCAAATTTTTCCAACATGCCTGTGAGTTTAAAAAAAATTTGTCAGATAAGAGGGGCGGGTCACCTGACCACCCCTTTTCAGGACATCCACCTTTTCAACACGCCTTGTCAGGGACGGAGGAAATAATAAGTCTTAGGAAGCTTATTCAGAATAATATTCACAACTGTTAAAGGAAATGAACGAAAATAAAATCTTAAACATTTTGTAGGATTCCTTAGTTGCTACGTGAATCGTGGGAGACGTCATTACATTTGTAGCATTAATCTAGTACATATGAAAACCATACTGGAAGGGTAATAACAAATCATCCTAGTCTCTTGTGTAGAGTTGTCACATTGTCATTCGTACCACTTCTTCTATTTTATATCGTTTTGTTCCTTTCAGTTGCCCCTCTTGGAAACTTAGAGTCGTGTCTGTATATTTGTTAGAATTTTCCACAAGTAAAGTGAACAAATTTTCAAATAAAATTAAGTATGGAAATGGGGAATGTGTCAAAGAGACAACAACCCGACCATAAAAAAACAACAGCATGGATGCATAATGCACACTTTTAAAGTGGAGCAAAATAATTTCCCATTAAACTAGATACATTGTATGTATATAGCAGTTTTACATCAATCAATATAATTATAAAAATCGACAGTTTGTAAGAAAGATAAAAAAAATAATTTTCTTCATTTTCAAAATGCATATCACTGAACCGGTTATCACTGATGCGTTTTGTTTTTAAATCTGTGTCAAAAAAGCGTTTACCATAACGTAATAGGTGTTTGCACATAACGTAATAGGTGTTCGGACATAACGTAATAGGTGTTTGCACATAACGTAATAGATGTTTGGACATAATGTAATGGGCATTTGCACATAACTTCCATGGTGTTTGCACATAATGTAAGCGGTATTTGCACATAATTTAAGCGCTATTTGCAATGTTTGCACATAATGATGTAGTTTTTATACATAACTTAATAGGTATTTGCACATAACGTAATAGGTGTTTGCACATAAGGTAAACGATGTTTGCACATAGGGTGAACGATGTATGCACATAAGGTGAACGATGTATGCACATTAGGTAAACGAGGTTTGCACAAAACGTATTTGTTGTTTACACATAATGTAAAAGGCATTTGCACATGACGTAATGAATGCTCACAGAGAGTATCAACTGTACGGCAAAACGCATATGAATTATACCATGATGTATTATGTTTTTCACTGGATATACATATGTATAAACGCAATATAACGCCAAAAGACTATAATATCATGAGATTTACATAGAACAAAGGTGAATCAAAACAAAACGTCTAGAACATTTGACATAGCAATAACATTTGAGACAGGACGAAATTATTAACTGACTCACGTAAAAGAAGAAAAGACACAACATAGATAAAATATGAGAGAATGTAAAGGTGGTTGATCATAAAGTTCCGAAGTATTCACAGAATATATAGTAGTTACAGCATAATGTAAAGTATATTTTACACAACAAAGTTTAGCAATGACATATCATATAATTGTTTGACCAAACGAATTACTAATATGACATAACACAGAGATGCCGTGTCAGGATATAAAGGCATCTGCACATAACATAAAAAAGAAATGACAGGACGTAACGGCAAAGCGACAAAACACATTAAATATTTACACTATAAGACAGTTCCGGCGTTCCATAGTAATGGTCAAATTCATACTATGACTATTTTACTATCAGATTGTTGAGTTACACAAATATTAAGGAATTTTTGTTTGCACCTTTTTACATTATTTTAATCTGCAGTAGTAAAAACTCTCAAGAGGGATATATATGTGTATGTGACACACTGGACTAAAACACTAATTTAAGTTATTTGTCTTCAAAATGTTTGAAGTCAACAACCCTTCAATAACCATGAACAGTAATGTTACAGTACAACAGAAGAATACAAATGAAAATGACAATCCCTTAGGCGGTCAGAAGCGCGAACAATATAACTTATATTGTCATTTAGTTTGAAGAGCTGCTTGTACATTAAAGACACCTACGCATTACCAAATGCGACTACAATTTACACTTACAAGCATGTGTTGCAGCTTCTAAATATTGTCAACTTAAACTCATAAAAAGGTTATAAATATATTGCCAATCAAGCATGTTAATGAAAGTGATTCTCAAAACATATATCTAAACGACTTCATCAACTATATCAGGAAAGAGCAGTAATCAGTCTACAACATTGAATGTCATACATGGTTGATATCAATTATCACGAAACAAACAACATATGGGAGTAATATCAGTTGCTTTCAAACTTAAGCAGGACCTAAGCAATAATTGTTAATGCTAATCAACATACAAATCTGATATCATCATCATAAGATTTTTAAGGTGGTACCCAACACCTGCAATAAAGTTAATTGGGCTCGTTAAATTTTCATGAAATTTTGACAAAGTATTTGCTTAGACCTTTTTACAAAAAAAACAAAATTTCCAAAACATTCCCTTAACAGCTTATTGTC